>JZKD02S0434991.1:31284-57089 GCA_000966675.3 Picea glauca
AAATATACCTATTAAATAATTTTGTGAGAACTATTTTTATGTACATGCTTTCCGTATAATTTAATAACAGACTTGTTTATTTACTCATTGATCATTTATCCTAATTCAGCCTTGTTTTTATGAACTTTCTTTATTCTATCTTTTCAAATAATTTTATATTATTATGACATATTTTAACTTATTTATCTACTAATATATATGAAATCTTTACAATTTTTTTTCTATTTTATAATTTTCCTTAGGTTAAAATATATTTAAATGTTTGCATACACAACATATATATAATAAGCTTTCATTATAAGATTATCTTAAGTTAAAATATATTTGAATGTTTGCATAGTTTTCATTATAAAATTTCATATTTTATAGTTTTATTTATTTAAATATTTTATGTTAAAGATAAAATATATTTGAATGTTAGCATATGCATCATCAAAAATCAAGGATTGAAAGTTGAACTTCATCTTCAAATTTTATGTATCACAATGTCACAATGTAAGTAAATTTACTCATAATAAATCAATAAGTATAATATTTACTCATAATAAGTCAATGAGTGTGATAATTTGAAATGGGTATATTAATCCACTCAAGTATTAATGGAAATGAAAATGAGTTTATACCTTTTCAAACACTTCTTTCCATTTTTGTATAAAGAGGTGTGTAATGTGTGATGTATTATATTTTTGTAATTTGAATAGATATTCAATCACAAGTACAAGATGATTAGATAATTCAAAAATATAAAAATCTATATAAATTGATTTCAACAACATTTATGCACTTTAAAAAAAAATTAACATTAATATAATTTTAATTTATTATTGCATAATCAAGTTGAGGTAGTGTATTGTGAGAGTCATAATTGAAAAATTTAAAAGGGAATTGACTTACAATATAGGTGAATGTAGAATCATTGACCTCTCTCCTCTTGCTTTTAATTCAATTAAGTTTGGAGGATGAATCTTCTTTCAACCAATCTTTTAGTACATACAACTCCCTTGAACCCTCAATTATCAACTTATGTCCACTTCTATTCCTTTTTCTATGTCTTTTGATTTGAAGCACAAACTCCAAGTATAATATCTCATGATCACAATTATCGAAGCCAAATATATCCTCAATGCCTTCTCAACATTCATTAAATAGTTATTCTGCATATATTTCCATGCAAAAATCCTCATGCAAGGTTCCACTTGTCATCAAACAATTATTTATTATCTTTAATCATGCATATTTTTAGTTATTCTTTTCTTTATTTCATTTTAGTAATTTCTTTCTTTTTTAAAATTTATTTTATAATAAGTTAGTTTATTATGATTACTATCATCACCATCATCATCATCATCATCATCATCATTATTAAGGCTACTTATTTATTTTCATCACCAAGTATAGGTTTAAATAAAAATATAGAGAATTACATACTCCCCCCTTCAAGGAACTTCATCTCGAAGTTATCTTTAATTATGTTACTTATATGTTTTTTCTTTCTTTACATATATTCCACATCACCCTTTGTTGTAACTAGTATAAGAGCCACCCAAGTGACCATAGAATGCATCAAAAAATCACATCACAACTCCAGGGAAGTGCAAGCATAATTCTAGTCATATTCTTAAATTTCATTATTAGGCTTAATACTATCAACCTAATCAAGGCCCAAGTTCTAATCCTCCCCAAGCATGAATTTGGTGTGGTATACTAACTCATGTACCCTAGGCATCTTAAATGTTGACCTAAACTTCCTCCCTAACTCCTAGCAAGTACTCAATCTTAGGCATCGAAGTCCAACCACACAACTCCATCAGTGAGTATTACTCCAACCCTTCTTTCGGACTTTGGCATCACAACTCCAAAAATCATACACTTTTTCCTTCTCAAGATGGTCCAATGTCCCTTCAAGATTTATACAAGGCAAAATAACCACTAGTTAGGTTTATTGATTGAGTTTGTCCCTAACCCATAAGGTTTTATTTTGTAGGTATTATCTTCCACAAGATCATTGATTGAACTTTCCCTCTTGGCCCATTGGTGAATTTCCTGTCAATCATCACCTCACAACATTCACCCAATGCATTAGTTATAATTATACATCATCTTATATAAAATAATTCACATGCTAACTATTGTATGGCATCATGAGAACACATCATCATCATCATCATCATCATCACAACATATTGAACACTAAAGCACCACATGCTCATGCATTGCATTATAACAACTTCTCGTCATAAATAATTACATGGAATTACAACATGCCATCACATCATGAAGTACCACCAAAAGAAATATAACCTCATCATATATTTATTAAAGGTATACCATTACATCAACATAAATAATGGAATCACATGATAAATACCACGGGTTCTCTTAATACAACATAACAATATGAACAGAGTGATCATATAGCATATGTAGAACAATAAACTCTACATATATTATTCATTTTAACCAACAACTAGTCATGCATCAAAATGTCAAAGAAATGTTTATTTAAAAACCCCATCTATGTTATGCATCTATTCTAGTTAAGTTAGTTAGTCCAATTTGATTCACAAAAGAAATTTAATCAAATAGATAGGGGAATCCACAATGCATAGTTTCCACATCCTCCAAGGTAGTATATCCTGGGTTGTATTGGTCCCATTGGAAATTGACTTGTTCAATTTATTGGCTCCTAAGCTAGTGAAACCTATGGTACAGTATAGAGATTGGTTCAACTTGGATAGCTCCCTCTTTAGAAACTTGCAATCCCTCAAATTTGAAACAAGGGATGGATCGAGAACATAATGCTTGAGTACAAAAACATGAAATACATTATGCATGTTTCTTTGATGGGATGATAGCTCAAGATTATAAGAAACCCATACAATCCTCTCAAGGATATCAAATGGTTTGACGAATATGGGAGACCACCATGTTCCCTTACCAAATATGAAGCAATTCTTAGAGGGTTTGACTCTAACAAAAACTTGGTTACCTTCCTTATAGTTTGTATCATTTCTCTTACCATCTATGTAACTTTTCTATTGTTCCCTAGAATACTTAAGCCATTGCTTAACCATAACCATTTGTTCTTCCATTTCTTGGAGCATGTCAAATCCCAACATGACTCAATCCTCTAATCGATCCCAACTCAAAGGTGTTTGACAAGGTCTTCCATATAAAACTTCATATGGGGCTGCATGAATGGAACTATGATAACTATAGTTGTATGTAAGTTCCACTAAGGGAAGATGTTTCCGCCACTAGTTTTTTTGGTCCATGGCATACATTCTCAACATATCCTCCAATACTTGATCAACTCTCTCCATTTTCCCATTTGTTTCTTGATGATATGTAGTACTAAAGTTGATATGAGTACCCATAGAAGTTAGGAGGCTTTGCCAAAACCTAGAAGTGAACTGTGAATCTCTATATAATATGATTTTTCAAGGCATCCATGCAAGTGAATTATCTCTTTTAGGAAAAAATAAGAAATGGTTGGTGTATCAAAGTTGTTCATAACTGGAATGAAGTGGGCACTCTTGGTTATGTTTTCAATGACTACCATGATGTAGTCTTGCCTCTGGGGGGTCATAGGTAAGCCTCGCCTGAAATCTATTGAAATAACTTTCGATTTAGTTTTTGGTATATCATGGGGCTTTAGTAGACCTATAGGGTGGTAGTGTTTTTCCTTAACTTGTTGACATTCTAGAAAATAGGCTACAAACTATGTGATATCCTTTTTCATCCTAGCCCTAAAAAATAACCTTTTTTAGATCTACATGAATTTTATTTACTCTTGAGTGTGCATAATAATGGGCTCTATGGTATTCCTCCATTACTAATATCCTAAGATCATCATTCTCTGGAACATACATCCTACCCCTAAATCATAACAATTCATCATTATTTAAGGTGTACCCTTCCCATTTACAACTCATAGGTACTCCATCTTGCAAGGTGAAATTCATTTGTTGGTACCAACTATCTCCTATAAGGTGGCTTAAGATCTAGTACCTTTAGTCTACTTTTAGTGATAATATTGAATGAATTATGTCTTCTTCTTAGATCATTTGCAACCTTGTTTTCCTTACCTTTGATAAATGATATCCTGAAATCCTATTCGCTAAACAACTCATTCTAATGTCATTGCCAGAGATTGAGATCCTTTTGGGAGAAAATGTTCTCACGTATCTTGCTATCTCTTTATAGTTCAAATTAATGCCCCATTAGATAATTTCTACACAACTTTAGAGCCATTATGACTACAACTAGCTCTCGATTATGCATTGCATAATCAATTTTGTGGTCCCTAAGTTTATGTGAATAATAAGAAACAAATCCTCCTTCTTGCATCAAAACTGATGAGTCATGTTTTTACCAGATTTTTCTTCCCTATTTTCCTTATTTTTGAACCCCTTTCACTGCCCTTAACCTTGTATTTATCCTCTTTGACGGTCAAAACCAGGATTTAGGCTCAAGGTGTTTTCCTAGTGCATTTCTTAGTATTTCATTGGATTTATGATTAACATTAGGGGAATTCGTGTATTTTTTAATTTACTTTTGAAATAATGGCTCGTGTGTGAACAAGTTTCTACATGATTAAAAGGCCCATATACTACAAGTCCACAAACCATAGGTTGAATAAGGTTTGAGTTAATGGGTGTAGAGTATGTGCTATAAATCCATCCATTCTCTATAAAATAATTTTCCAAATGAAGTTATTCTAAGGCTATGAATTAAGGGGATACATGTTAAGAGTTCTATTGGAGCTAGAAAAATATGTTTCCAAATCCATTCAACACACAACGTCCATATCAACATCTAGTAAGAGTCTCTAACAGTCAACCTGAATCTCCAATATCTAAGCATAAGTTTCCAAGTTATCAACCACACAACCATTAAAGGAAATGGAAATAAAGAATGCCATAGACGTAAGTAACCCTGCCATTAATATGTAATGGATGCACTCAACTCAAAGATGTTATGTTCATATTCAAAGCAATAGTTAGAATATATTTGAAGCAACCAATCAGGGAATCAACAAATATACCACAAATCTAGTGCTATATTCATGTGGGGAAGGGAAGAGTTTCAAGGATTAAATTCATGGTTTTAATTGTTGGAGGGAAGGTTTCTACATTCTCACATGTGCGATTCCATTTTTCCATGTATATGTGAGATCTAAATTCGGTTGGGAAACTATAGCTCATGAATATTGGTCAATAACAAATTTATATAGTTTCCAAATTCATCCTTTCCCCTTGGATAATAATTACCACATCATTTTTCAAATATTTAATGCCCAAAACAGATCTGCTTGTCTTTGTGCCTATATGAAAACATGCAATTATTCATTTTAGTATTCTATTTTAATAGCATGGGATCTACCATGAATTTAGACATTCCTCATAAATAATATATTAAACATTTCATGTATAAGAGGAACCATTCACCTCTACCAAAATGGGGGGATGCTTAGAGGAGATGGCATGATCTCTCATGGAATATGATCCAAATTCATGGGATACTCTTAGAGAAGGAATGCAAATCTGTATTTTTGATTTCTCTATTAATACAAACTTTGAGTTCCATTCAATATGCTTGTTGTAAAGGATATTTAGATTAATTTAGTTCTACTATAGAATAACAACAACATTATATTCTATAAAGAAAGGGTGATCCATATTATGCCGAGAACGAAATGAGACAAAAACAAAAATATAGCAGAGAACACATAAATACAGTGAAACCCAACTTCTATTAATGAATAAGATAAAAAAACATTGTAGAACACAAACTAGTAGAAAGGGGTAGCTTATATCTGAAAAGAAAGATATGTTGGTTATGCTTCATTCACAACAAGCTTTACATCACACTCCATTGCATGCTTAAAGGGCCTCCTTCACCTCAATTATATATGAGAGTGTGAGAGGAAAAAAATTCCCATGATGCATGTGGGATAAATTAGTCTAAGTTGATAAAATGCCATAAGCATGTAAAACACTAGGACTTCCCAGGAAGTCACCTATCCCAGTACTACTCTATCCCAAGAACACTTAACTGTGGATTTTTAATGGGATCCGGTGCATTAACACTATGATGTAAACATGTACATAAGGCCACTAGGAAATCATTACATGATGTTTGTATTTAACAAATGAAGATGACATTACATTCCATTCCCCATCAAAAGGGTGAATATCTAGGTTTATCAAAACCATACGCTTGAAATTTTGATTCAGTGAAAAAGGTGGATGGCCATTGAGATCTACCTGGATCATTCCTCCCTCTTTAGGAATCAATGGTCCCCATTGCATCAAGTTTCCTCGAGGGATGGGGAAACTTCAATTGAATCTAAAATTTGGTGAGTCACTTGACTTGTTGAAGTAAATGTCCTTCTTGTACTTTGTCTATGGAAGGACTTTATGAACCTGTTGGAGGTGTTAGATTCATTCAACATATTTGGATACATGATCTTCCTTGGTCTGAGTGTGGGAGGACTTTTTCGGTGAATATGCAACAAGAAGAGCTATATCAATGGGGGATAATGGTTGGAACCCAAATCACACCTGAAACAGGTCGTGGCCAATAGAGCTATGTTGAACATATGGAAGACACTCATTCTATTTGTGCTCCTCTACAATCTTGTCGACCTGCTTCTGTTGGATAGAAACATGTTGGGCCGAGGTTGTAGTGACCTTATGTTCACTGTCTGACTAGATCATGAAGAGGGAAAACTTTTTGGTATGAGAGATTACTTTGCTACATTGTCGATATCAATGAAGTGGAAATAGTTGGAACTACCTCTGGTACCCTGTAGAGATGACCTCCTAGAATAACAATGACACTACAGGGCTAAGACTCATAGATAACATGACGTTTCCACATATATGGTTGTCTTAAAAGAACATCAAATACTTCAAGTGGAGCAACATCACATAATTCCTCATCCTTGAAGGGCTTCATTCCATAGGAAATATGACATTGTTGGATGACATGGATGTCTCTTCCTTGGCTCAACCATTCGATGGTGTATGGTTGGGGGTGTGGAATCATTGGCATCTTCAGTATCTTGACAACCTCGGTTGAGGTCAGGTTCTTCTGACTTACATTGTTAACAATGAAATGAAATGGGGTCCTATTTACCCACATATGCGAGTGGAAGAGGCGCTCCCCCTCCTTAAGATCCTCTGGTTCTTTTGATTGTATTGTTGTGGCCGTGATGGTATAAATGGGTTCTACATTGATTATTTGTTTCCCTTTATTGTGATTTGAATAAGAGTTCAAGTCATGTTTTGATTTTCTTTCTTTGAGCCCAATAACCAATCACTGTTTCGAGCGACATTTAACGATTTTATGCCAGGGGCTATTGTGGAACTCACACCACTTTCAAGTATCTTTCTTAGACTTCTTGTTACCATGTTTTTCCTGTATCTTGGAATGGATATTTTGAGGTTGGACTTCCTTGCTCTGTCTTTTGTTCTGTGATTTAGGGTTTCCTTTTCCATGATTATGTCGCAACATATTTTCAAACCTAAACTCCCTCTTACTCTTCTACTTGAATTTCTGCTCAATTTTGACTGCATATTGATAAGCATCTCTCAGTGAGGAGATGTCCAAGAAATCCATCTTTGTTTGGATGTACATGTGCATACCACTATGATACTTCAAAACCAAATTTTGCTTAGAGTCTTTGATACCCATATTTGAGTGCAAGGTATGAAAGATGTTAGTGTACTCTGACACCGTCTGATCTCTTTTCTGACGTAGAGTCATCCATCTCATGTATTGGTCATCATATTTTCCGACATGGTATAAATCCTCATTTAGAGCATCAACAAAGGCTGCCCAAATTGGTACTCTCTTGAATGGTGTAGATTCATTCACGGTGTACCTCTCCCAATAACCTTCCCACCAAGCTTTGACATGGGGAATGGATTTAAGGAGCGTGAAGGTGATATTTTCATTGTCAATTGTTTTTTGGATGGAGTAATAATGGTGCAGGAGAATCACCTTCAAAGTCAAAGATGCAAGCGTGGACGCAGGGACATGACATCTCAACATTTAATTTAGAAGTAAATCGGGTTGTTGAGATATTTTTGAAAGCAACATTTTTAAATATGTTGTGTTTGTAAAGTCGTGAAGGACTGTAAGGGGTTGCAGATATAGAATGTTGAATCTTATCTGGCAATAAATGTTAGTTATTGTAATAGGACGAAGCAGGTAACCACTAAGAGTTTGATAGGATAGGTTGTAGACAGGACAAGAGAGCTCGTGGAGCCAGTCCTTAGATAGTTTTTATTGTTGTATTGTAATAGACAGAATATGAGATTATGATATATATATAACAATTAGTAGAGAAGAATAGAGTAGAAGGAAGACGCAGTGAAGAACTGCAAGATATGTAATTTGTTTTCATGAATGAATAGAACAAACAAAATTGTCCTAAATCTTGGACTGTGTTCATTTGAAGGTGTGATTGAATGAATGTTGTATTCTGTATATGTTGTTTATTTTCATTTTGTTCATGTATAATTGTTCGAGAAGTTGATCGTATGAGTTCGTGACGAAACTGGATTAGTTTTAATTGTTTCTCTTCTGAAAAACGTATGTAAGGTGTGCATCTCGAATGTAAGGAGTGCGCCGGTTGAGTCTCAGATTGACTCAGAGGAGTTCAGAGAGAACAAAGGAAACTTAGACCAGGTGCAAGGAGTGCACAACGTCAAGAAGCGACCAAGCATCGAAAGACCAGAACAGAGGAACGCCAGGTGGGAGAGAATAATTTATTTTCAAGAAATATTTCGATCTAAGTTAAACAAAATCCCAAGAACACAAAGAGTGCATGGGAAATCAAAATCCTTTAAGGATCAAGATCAGAAGGGATAACACTTTCATAAGTGTTGACGAGATCCAAGAGTTAGACTCGTAGGAGGAGAAAAGGTTAAAAACCTTTGAAGACTGAGAAATATTCCAAGTAGGGAAGAAGGCAGGAGCTTAGGAGAGACAGTGAGCCATCAATCTAAGGAAATATATAACCATTGATTTCTTTCATTGGGAAGGAGACTTTCGGAAAATCGGATATCGGGAGTCTGGAGAATGAAGGAGGTTGTTTTCGAAAGTCATGAAACACAAACTTCATATTCGCCAAAGAATATATGGACCATTGGATTCCATGTCTAGACAGAAGGAGCACGTGCAGGAGGAGATCAGATCACAGCTGGTGGATCTGAGCGCCTGAGCCAACAATCGTTGGATCCCAAGGAAAGTGCACAAGACAAGTTCCAAAGTCATCATAACCGTCCTTCCTTAGAATTGACAAGTGGCGGCAGATCCAGGAGTTCGAGAATTCAGACTTTGAAAGATTTGCAAGGGGAAGAGTAGGTCGATCCTAGGCATTGGTGTTAAGAAGGAAACGTGGTGAGAGATCAACATTTCGCTGACTCGCAAACCGGAAAATTCAAGGGATAGAGTTGTGAAAACTGACAAAATTCGAGTTCGCGAAAGGATCACAGTCGTTGATCGAAGGAGATTCATGGACCGTAGATCTGGTCCTAAAAAATTTGTAAGTTCAGATATCGGAAGAAGGGAGACAAGAAGTCTTTCGATATCTCGAAACGTGAAGTCTCGAGTTCACGAGACGCGAAGTCCCGATTCGCGAAGGGGTAGATATGGTTGGTAGATTTGGAAAGGGCAGATCTGAACCGCCAATTTAGAAGTACCGTCAAGATCGAGAGATCGAAGGTCCTGTATCATTGCAGGGACATGAGTTGCACAGAATTTAAAATGTTGAGGGAGGGCCGCAATCCAGACCATGGTTTTGGCAAGAGGACACGTGGAGGCTCGAAGAGAATTGTGGGCTGAAAAGTAGTTTGATCCCAAACCGCTTTTGTCACGCTTGCAATCGTGTGGTCACGTGAGGTCGTCGCCTGAGGTCACATCAAGAGGGGTCTTATCAGAAAAGGAGCTAACGCCAATACTCTGAGATTTCACAGGAAATCGAAAGGGAAGGTTGCACTTACTATCATACCTGCACCAAGGAGTCGAAAGGGCCTGTGTTTAGATACAAAAGGAGACAATAAAGGTTCCAGAGAGTCATTCGACTCAAGAATAGGATATCCTTTACTGGGAGGTTGTGAAACCCTATGGGGGAGTAGGGGGGCTGCATCAGGTGGTATCAGAGCTGATATTAAGTTTGTTTGTAGACAAAAAAGAAAAGGATAAAGGAGGTAAATTGGTATCATTTGTGGTATCAAGAAATTGATTTATGTTCGTAGGTGACACAATGGAATCATGCCACCTAGAAGGCATATAGAGAATGCATAAATGGAAGAAGAAATGAGGTGACTCTAAATGAGACTGGACGCCATGGAAACAACATAGAGGAAAACACTAGACACTGGAGATATCAATGAAGCTAAGAGCGGAGAAGTAGATGTCGAATAAAATGTAGCACAAGATGCTGCACAAGATTGCTTAGTAAAAGTTTTTTTAAATATAGGAGCCAGAGAAAGAATAGAGGTACCAATGTATGTAGGCAATTTAGAAGTTGAAGAATTGTTGGATTGGGTATGTGCTATGGACAAGTACTTCGATTATGAAGATGTCGAAGAAGACAAGATGGTGAAGCATGCAGTAACAAGACTGAAAGGTCATGCAATGCTATGGTGGGATGAACTGCAAGCTGAATGCAAGACCAAAGGTAAACAAAAAATTAAAAGATGGGATAGGATGGTAGCCAAGTTGAAAGCCAAATTTACCCCGAAGGATTATCAAATCAATATGTTCAGAAGATTGCAAAACCTGAGACAAAAAATATTATCAGTGAAGGAGTACATTGAATAATTTTACAGACTGAACATCAGAGCTAGACAAAAAGAGAATGAAGATGAGAAAACAACCAGATATATCAATGGGCTAAAATATGAAATACAAGAGGAGATCAACATGATGTCTATTAGTACAGTCGAGGATTCTTATCAAGAAGACTTGAAATTTGAATAGAAATTGGCCAGGAAACAAAGCCAATGAAACAAAGGAGGAAATTTAAGCAAAGGTAAGGGAACAAGCAGAGAAAAGTTCCAAAAGTCGAAGCATGAAGATGACAAACAACATAGTCACCATGAGAAAGGTGGAGGTTATAAAGAAGGAAAACATGGAGGAAGAATTTCTTTTTCCAGAGGAAGAGGAATAGGTAGAGCCAGAGGAGGCGAAGTTAGAAGTTATACCTGTGTAAAAACAGGGCACAAGTCTTGGGAATGTACCAAGAGAAAGAAAGAAGAAGGAGGAAAAGCACACATTGCTGAAGCACAGAAGCATGTGGAAGTGGAAGAAATAGAAGGAGGAAATAACCTCATGATGAGGAAAATTATTCTTAAACCAGAGAAGGATGTAGAGGAACCAGTTCAACGAACAAGTCTGTTCAGAACTGCTTGCAAGATGAAAGACAAATTTTGCAAGGTGATCATAGACAGTGGGAGCACTAACAATATAGTATCCACAGAGATGGTGGAGAAGCTGGAGTTGAAGAAAACTACACATCCAAAAGCATACAAGGTATCATGGTTGCAGAAAGGACATCAAGTGATGGTAAGTCAACAATGCCAAGTTGAATTTAAAATAGGAGGTTATATGGATGAATTATTATGTGATGTAATTCCTATGGATGTCTGTCATATTTTATTGGGAAGCCCATGGCAGTTTGATAGAAAAGTTATTCATGATAGAAGAAAGAATACTTATACCCTAGAAAAGAATGGTAGTACACATATGTTGTTGCCAATAGAAGACAAAGAGAGAAAGAGGGAAGTTAGTTCAAGCATACTTCTCATGAGTGGGAAGGAACTCTTGAATGAAGTCAAGAAAGAGAAATAAATACAGTTTGTTGTAATGAGTAATCCTAGAGTTATCCTTACAAATACTTTTGTAGAATATTTTCCTGAAGAAATCTAGGAACTGTTAGAAAAATTTGTTGACATAGTAGTGGATGATTTACCACACTCATTGCCACCCATTATCAGTATAAGACATCATATTGACCTTATTCCAGGAGCTAGTTTACCAAACAAAGAAGCTTACAGGTTGACACCTAGAGAGAATGAGGAAGTCAAAAATCAAGTCCAAGAGTTGTTGGATAAAGGGTTAGTCAGGAAAATCCTAAGCCCATGCGCAGTACCAACTGTGTTAAGTCCAAAGAAGGATAGAGGATGGAGAATGTGTATAGATTCCAGAGCCATCAACAAGATAACCATTAGGTACAGATTTCCTTTACCAAGGATGGATGATTTGATGGATTGTTTGAGTGGAGCAGGCTATTTTTCCAAGATAGACTTGAAGAGTGGATATCATCAAATAAGAATGAGAGAGGGAGATGAATGGAAAACAACATTCAAGACAAATGAAGGATTGTTTGAATGGCTGGTAATGCCATTTGGGTTGACAAATGCACCGAGCACATTTATGAGATTAATGAATGAAGTATTGAAAGAATTCATAGGAAAATTTATCATAGTATATATGGATGACATGCTAATCTTTAGTAAGATAAAGGGAGAACACTTAAGACATCTGAAATCAGTGATGGAAAAGTTGCAGCAAGAAAAAAATGTTGATAAATCTGAAGAAAAGATCTTTTATGAAGAAGGAACTAATATACTTGGGTTTCATAATCTCTTCAAATGAATTGAAGATGGATCCAGAAAGGGTGAGAGAAATTAGAGAATGGACATCTCCAAGCATCATATTTGAGTTAAGAAGTTTTCATGGGTTAGAAATATTTTATAGAAAGTTTATCAGAAATTTCAGTGGTATATGTGCACCCATGCTGGACACTGTGAAGAAGAAACACAAGTCCTTCAGTTGGACATAGGAAGATGAAAAAAGTTTCAAAGTGTTGAAGGAGAAAATCACAGAACAACCAATTATGGCCTTACCAGATTTTGGAAAACCATTTCAAGTGAGATGTGATGCAAGTGGATTAGCTATTGGAGCAATCTTGAGTCAGGATAATAGGCCAGTTGCTTATTTCAGTGAGAAACTGAATGACACTAAGAACAATTATTCCACATATGACAAAGAATTTTATGTAGTGATTCAAGATTTGAAGAAGTGGAGGAACTTTCTAATTCCTAAAGAATTTGTCGTGTACAGTGATAATCAAGATTTGCAATTTATTACTAGGCAAGAAAAGTTTAATTAGAGACATGCTAAATGGGTAGAATTTATGCATAATTTTACTTTTGTTATTAAACATATTGTTGGAACTGCTAACAAAGTTGCAGATGCTTTGAGTAGGAGGAGTTTAATTGTACAAGAATTCCAAGTGGAGACCTTAGGGTTTGAACACCTCAAGGAGATGTATCGAGAAGACCCAGATTTTAAGGAAGCTTAAGAGGCATGAAAGAATCCTTTGTTTGGAGACAGAATCCCATGGACCGAATATTTGATCCTGGATGGATTACTATTCAAGGGAAGGGAATTGTGAATACTGAAATTCTCAATGAGAGATAATTTGTTGAAAGAGAAACACAATGGAGGTTTAGCTGGACATTTTTGTCATGATAAGACATTTTCACATCTGAGTAATTCATATTATTGGCCGAGCATGAGGCCAGAGGTGAAAAAGTTTGTGAATAGATGCAAAATTTGTCAGTATGAAAAAAGACGACAACAGAACACTGGTTTGTATCATCCATTACCAATTCCAGAAAGGCCGTGGGATGCAATCAGTATGGATTTTGTTTTGGGATTTCCTGAAACTCAGAAAGGGAGCGATTCCATATTTGTTGTGGTGGACAGATTTTCAAAAATGGCACATTTCATACCATGCCAAAAGACAAACGATGCTTCACATATAGCCAATTTGTTTTTCAGAGAAGTGGTGAGACTACATGGATTACCTAGGAGCATAGTCTTAGATAGGGACACCAAATTTGTAGGACACTTTTAGAGGAATCTATGGAAGAGGTTGGGGAGGAAATTGTTTTTTAGTTCAACATATAACCCTCGGACAGATGGACAGACTAAAGTAGTAAACATGAGTTTGGGAAACATGTTGAGAAGTTTAGTCACTGAGGAAGGTCATCAATGGGATCAGATTTTGGCACAAGCAGAATTTACATTCAACAATTCAGTGAACAGGAGCACAGGGAAAAGTCCATTTGAAATTGTATATGGTATACAGCCAAGAGGGATTACAGAGTTGATAGATATGAATCAATATGAGTTAAGAAGTGCTGGAGCAGAGGATTTTGCAACAGAAATGCAGAAAATTCATGACAGAGTCAGAGAGAAGCTACAAGAAAACAACCAGAAATACAAGAACAAAGTTGATCAGAAGAGGAGAGAAGTTCAATTTGAAGTTGGAGATGAAGTTTTAGCTCATTTGAGAAAAGAGAGGTTTCCAAGGGGAACATATAACAAGTTGAAGATGAAGAATATAGGACCATGCAGGATTCTCAGAAAATTTGTAGCCAATGCTTCTGATATTGAGATGCCAGACAATGTTGGGATATAACCGATATTCAATGTTGCAGACCTGTATCCTTACAAGAGAGATGAAGGAGGAGAATCAGTTGATCAGAAAGAAGTTCAGTGGGAAGACCAATTGCCCACAGCAGAAAAACCTTAGATGGAGAAAATCATTGAACAGAGGGATGGAAAGAAGACTAGGAGGAAAACATATCCTGAATACTTAGTGAAGTGGAAAGATCATCCAGTGGAAGATGCAAGTTGGGTCACATAACCTAATATTTTGAAGCATGGAAAAATAGTGCAGGAGCTCATGGACATGATTCCATGAAAATTTTAACCAGAGGAGTATGATGCAGGAGTATCGCCTTCAAAGTCAAAGACTCAAGCATGGAGGCAGGGACATGACATCTCAACATTTAATTCATAAGTAAATCAGGTTGTTGAGATATTTTTGAAAGAAACATTTTTAAATATTCCATGTTTGTAGAGTCGTGAAGGACTGTAAGGGGTTGCAGATATAGAGTGTTGAATCATATCTAGAAATAACTGCTAGTTATTGTAATAGGATGAAGTAGGTAACCGCTAAGAGTTTGATAGGATAGGTTGCAGACATGACGAGAGAGCTCATGGATCCATTACTTAGATAATTTTTATTGTTGTATTGTAATAGACAGAATATGATATTATGAGACAAATAGAAATCAATAGAGAAGAATAGAGTAGAAGGAAGATGCAGTGAAGAACTGCAAGATATGTAATTTGTTTTCATGAATCAATAGAACACACATAATTGTCCCAAATCTTGGACCATGTTCATTTGAAGGTGTGATTGAATGAATTTTGTATTATGCATATGTTGTTTATTTTCATTTTGTTCATGCATTATTGTTCGAGAAGTTGATCGTATGAGTTCATGAAAAAACTGGATAAGTTTCAATTGTTTCTCTTCGATAACTCATATGCAAGGTGTGCATCTCAAATGCAAGGAGTGCATAAGTTGAGTCTCAGATTGACTTAGAGGAGTTCAGAGAGAACAAAGGAAAATTATACCAGGTGCAAGGACTTCACAGCGTCAAGAAGTGACCAAGCGTCGAAGGACCAGAACAAAGGAATGCCAGGTGGGCAAGAAGAAATTCTTTTCAATAAATCCTTCGATCTGAGTTTAACGAAATCCCAAGAACGCAAGGAGTGCATTGGAAACATAAATACTTTAAGGATCAATCTCAGAAGGGATAGCACTTTCATAAGTGTTGATGAGATCCAAGAGTTGGACTTGTAGGAGGAGCAAAGGTTCAAAACCTTTGAATACTGAGAAATATTCTAAGTCAGGAAGAAGGCAGGAGCTCAGGAAAGACAATGAGTCGTCGATTTAAGGAATGATCGAACCGTTGATTCCTTTCATTGGGAAGGATAATTTAGGAAAATAGGATATCAAGAGTCTGGAGGACGGAGGAGGTTGTTTTCTAAAGTCGCGAAAAATGAAATTCAGATTCGCAAGAGAAGATCTGCACTATTGGAGTCCATGTCTAGACAAAATGAGAACACATGGGAGGAGATCAAATAAAAACCATCGGATCTAAGTGCTTGGGCCAACAACCGTTGGATCCCAAGGAAAATGCATGAGACAATTTCTGAAGTCATCGGAACCGTCCTTCGTCAGAATTGACAAGTGGCAGTAGATACAGGAGTTTGAGAACTTGGACTTCAGAATATTTGTAAGGGGAAGAGTGAGTCGATCCTAGCCTTTGGTTTTGGAAAGGACACGTGGTGAGAGATCAACTTTTTTCTGACTCACAAACCGGAAAGTCAAGGGATAAAGTTGTGATAACTCACGAAATCTGATTTTGCGAAAGGATCACAATCGTTTATCGAAGGAGAGTCATGGACCGTAGCTCTGGCCTCGAAAAATTTGCAAGTTCGGATATCGGAAGAAGGGAGACGAGCAGTCTTTCGATATCTCAAAACACGAAGTCCCAAGTTTGCGAGACGTGAAGTCTCGATTCGTGAAGGGGTATATCCAGTCCATAGATTTGGATAGGGTAGATCTGAACCGCAAATTTAGAAGTATCGCCAAGATTGAGAGACTGATGGTCCCATAGCATTGTGGGGATAGGAGTTGCACAGACTTTAAAATGTTGAGGGTGGGTCGCAATCCAGACTATGGTTTTGGCAAGAGGACACATGGAGGCTCGAAGAGAATTGCAGGCTGAAAAGTAGTTTGATCCCAAAAATCTTTGGTTGCGCCCACAATCGTGTGGTCACGTGAGGTCGTCACCTGAGGTCACATCAAGAAGGGGTTTATAAGAAAAGGATCTAATGCCCAATACTCTGATATTTCACAAGAAAGCGAAAGGGAAGGTTGTGGGTACTATCAGGCCTACACCAGGGAGCCGAAAGGGCCCGTGTTTAGATACAAAAGGAGACCATTAAGGTTTTAGAGAGTCATTCGACTCAAGAATCAGATATCCTTGACCGGGAGGTCGTGCAACCCTACGGGGGAGTAGGGAGGTTGCATCAAATAACCTTCTAGAAGATTCAACCATTTTTCTAGAGCATCTGCATCTATCTGGCCTTCAAATAAGGGGATATCAAAAGTGAATTGTACCTTAAAGGGTGTTGCACCTCCGAAATGGTTACTTGTCTAATATGCCTCAGTCGCCGCCATCGATAGTCTTTGAAGGATCTAAGCAAAGTTGTCCATCATCTCATTCCTTTGTCGCACAAGGCCTTCCTAGAGAAATGTCTTGAAAGGATCTCTTGCTTTGTCATCTCTCTTTTCTTTGGCCATGGGAGGTCACTTGGGCTAGCGAGAAAGGTTGTCCTCAAGCAAAAATAGCTTGAGACCCAAATCTCTATACCTGACCTCGTCGGGGACATGCTATGAGAAATGAAAAGGAGAAGACTGCTCTGATACCATTGATTTGGATTATGCTAAGAATGAAACAAGACAAAAAAAAAAAATACCATAGAACACATAAATACAGTGAAACCAAACTTCTATTAATGAATAAGATAGAAAAACATTGTAGAACACAAACTAGCAGAATGGGGTAGCTTATCTCTGAAAAGAAAGAGATGTTGGCTACGCTTCATTCACAACAAGATTTACATCACACTCCATTGCAGGCTTAAAGGTCCTTCTTCACCTTAATTATGTATGAGAGAGTGAGAGAAAAACAATTCCCATGATGCATGTGGGATAAATTAGTCTAATTTTATAAAATTCCATAGGCATGTAAAACACTATGAATTCTTGGGAAGTCACCCATCCCAGTACTACTCTATCCCGAGTGCACTTAACTGTGGATTTCTAATGGGATCCGATGCATTAACGCTATGATGTAAGCATGTACATAAGACCACTAGGAAATCATTACATGATGTTTGTAGTTAACAAATGAAGATGACATCACATTCCATTCCCCATCAAAAGGGTGGATATCAAGGTTTATCAAAACCATAGGATTGAAATGTTTGTTTAATGGAAAAGGTGGATGGCCATCGAGATCCACCTGGATCAAAGGGCACTCTCTAGAAGAACAAACTGCTTCTTAGTGTAGATTGTTTTTTTTATTTGAATATCACAAGTGTGTTTCAATTTAAGTATTTTAAATTTCGCATGCGTGATTTACTTTCTATCAAAGTGTGGTGTTTTTTTTTTCTACAATGTCATTTTCAATTCATAGATTAGTTTTTACCAAAGATTTCAAACAACGAGAGTTGTGATCTATGGAAAAAGGAATTGCCTAAATCATGCAAAGAGATTTCCTAGTGACAACAGGGTTCCCATTAGTATGATCGATGTTCAAGTATATGAATCATTGTCGAGAGTGACTAAATTAGCTTTGGATTGATAAAGTGTGGCGTGTTTTCATTTCCACAATAACATTTTAATTATTAGATAACAATTCCATTTCTTTCATACAAGCATGCTAGAAAACTAGTGGAAGTTAATAATATGTGGTTTTCACATATAGTGCATGACATCTTGTAAGCGTTAGGATCCTAGGTTGATAAATTAATGCACAATCTATCTTGTTACTCTTACTTCTTATTGTAGGTTAATAAAAAATCTCGTCATTTTGGCACCATTGTTGGGGATATGTCAAATGTGTAGTATTATTTCTTTCACTTGTTTTTAGGACAACACATGGTACGAGGATAAGAAAAGAGAAATTGTTCTCTACCCTCTTTATGATATCTCATACATAGTGTTATGCATTTAAACTAGGTCATATAGATTCATGGATTAAGTTAGATATTCAAAAATATTTTTTTGGTGTAGTTAGAACCACACAAAGTACTAACCACCATGTAGTAAAAGCTATAAGAAGAAGAAAGTATCATTGAATGGGGGATTCTTGTGAGAAGATAAAGAACCAATGGGATGCAGTTAAATTCACTAAAGGACATGGTAAACAACAAACAATACAGGGAAGAGTCTATCTTTCATTGATTTATTTATGCATTATTACGAAATACTTTAGGCTTGAGTCTAGATTGATTATTCATTATGTGGTTGATCTCCATTATTTTTATAAAAAGATGTATCATTTTGGGATCTTCATTTAATTTCATTTTCATTCTAGTCCACCCATGTACCATTTTTCACCCATCATGCCTTCTCTTTTATTCCCTCTTCATCATCACTTCTCTTTATATTTTTTCTTTTATACATTCTTCTTCACATTGTCTCACTCATTTTTTTTCTTTACCTTTCCCATGCTTTCATACATTATTCATATGATTCTCTCATATCTTCCCTTTCCATCTTTTCTACCCTTTTTTTCTTTTCCTTACTCTCAAATTCCTTCTTGTATCTCATCTTTCTTCCCCTCTCGCCTCCCTACTTTTATTTTCCTTTATTTTGTTATCCCTACATGTTTCCTTTACTTCTACATTTCTTCTTTTTATATTTTCCATTTTTCACCCATTACTCTTTCTTCATTTTCCATTCTTCTACTTTATTGTGATTATTCTTACCCTCTTCTCTCTTTCCTCTGCTCCTTATATGATCGCCTACTATTTTGCATGGGCCTTTTCCTTTATCTCGTTATCCTTCTTTACTCTTCATCTCCTATCCTTCCCTTTTCACTCCCTCCACTACTACACTCTGATATTATCATTTTTTGTGTGTATCTTAACTATTTTGATTTTTTTTTTTTCATCAAATCATACCTATTTTTCACTCCTTATTCCTTCCTTCCACCCCCTTTTATAGATTTGTGATTCTTCACATATTACTCTATTGTTTCCACTACATCCCTTCTCTTTCAACCTACTAGTTTTTCCTACTTTTCCTCCCTCTATTCATTCACCCGTGAATCTTTTTTTTCCATTCATTTTATACTCCCTTTGACTCTTCATCATTGATTACATCTACCACACACCTAGTCTCTTTGTTCTTGGGAATAAATGACAAATTCATGCACTAAATCAATGAAATTCTATTTAAAATAATGACAATTGTATTACTCTTGGAATCATTATGATTCTTAGGCCAACATCCAACACTGCGAAATAAAAGGGGATGAGATATAACAACATTTACATTAGAATACAATCACATGAACATCTGAATAAATATGACCAACTCACAAATTTTAAGGAGGTATGTGATTCATTATTAAATTCATGAAATTTGGTAGCTTTGTGAATCACAATTCTGCGATTTGAACATGCAAATGAAAATAGGCCTATAATGAGTTTTCTGTATCTCATATCTCGTGATATGGGTCAATGAAATTTTTGGTAAAGGGGGAAATACCCTTGGAACATATACACCCACCAATCATCCCAGATCATACTTTAAGATATATAGTCTTTTTATTAGATTGCCCGTAGATGTTGTTTTGAAGTTGCATGTGCTACAAATCTTATGTAGGTCATACCATGGAATTTTTGAACTAGGTATTTGAATTTTTTTTAGAAGCATTACACTAGGAAATATGTAGCCACAAAAATATCACATATCCGGATCAGAGTTTAGGAAAAATGTTTACTAGATTCTTGCACCATTTTGAATTAATGAACTTACTGAAAATAAGTAGAATATTCCATTTTCAGGGACCAATTGGGCATATTTTTAAAACTTTTTCTAACCAAGATATCCATTAAAATATAGTTTCTAAGTCAATTTAAATATCTCAATTTGGATAACAAATGAAAAATATATGATCAAAACACCAACTGAATGTAAAGCTAAGAAATCAAGAAAATCACAAGGACAATTAATTTTTGGGGGACCGAATGAAGGAAATTTAAAAATATCATTTATAAGGAAAATATCCATTGGAATATAGTTTACAACCCAATTTTAATCACTTAATTTCAATATCATATGAAAAACTTATTCCCAAATTAGTAATTGCTTGTCCCAAAATCTTCATTGTCACAATTCTGCATTCTGGTTGTTTGTCAACATATTTAAATTATCAATTCATAATGTTTTAAACACACACACACACACACACACACACACACACACACACATAGATATATATACCCGCACATTAATCTACTTTCCTCACCCACTTGAATCATATCAATCCAACATCATATGAAAAAATTATTCCCAAATTAGTCACTGCCCATCCTCAAATCTGCACTACTGAAATTTTACCTTCTAGATTGTTCATCATCATATTTGACATATCAATTCTTAATGTTTTTATAAAACTATTTATATTTGACATAAATACATTAATATTATTTCATATCCCACTAGAATCATGTCAATCCATTATCAAAAGAAAAAATTGTACCCAAAATAATGACTGTTGGTCCAGGGTAGAAATAAAAAATAGCTCTGTCATGTAGGTTATTTATCAACATATTTGACATATGAGTTAAATGCACATTAAAAAATGTTTATACCAGATATATTCCTATGAATATAATTTAATATGACATTGTAATCACTTCGATCAGACATTGTACACAAAAGTTATAATCAGAACATTGTCGGGTAGTCTAGGTGACCACCACTCCTCAACATGTAAAAATGAAAATTGTTTAGATATATCTTTTTTGATATGTTTTATATGTACTATTTAAAATTATTTTGGGATAAGACAATCATTACACCTCTCTTCTTCCATGATCTCTCCTTTTTGTTGCAAATAAGTGCTAATTTTTTTTACAGGTCACAAAAGGATCAAGAAGGTCAAACCATCCATGAAGGAGTGATTCTGAAGAATGGTTTGGGATTATACAGAAATGGGATGTTATCTATACATCCAAAAAGTGCAACACCATATGGTGTTGAGTCCTTGCTGCATATCTCATGCAGTTTCATTGTTAACCACTTCCAAACTTGTTGCAGGTCTTGTGCTACATTCATTTGTTGCGGATCTTGTGCTACAAGTACTTATTGTGAATCCCATGCTACAAAAACATTTTCTATGGAAGAGATCAAGTTTCTAACCAAGAATACATTCTGTAAAATTGCAATTGGAAAAATGTACAAGGCAAATGAAAAATTTGATCTAGAGACTGTTATCACACAAATTGTAAGTTGGGCAAAGCCTGACCAAATCCAAAAATGTGGGACAACTGTGAGAGTATCTACCCACTTTCACCTTAGATGGACACTTTCCTCACTTTAGTGATGATGAAAAATCACCACAAAGAGGGAATCCAAGTGACCCTAGGGGGATTTATATTGAAAGTGATATAATGGAAGATGAAACCCTTATAGGTCAAAGTAAGAAGTGGAAAATGGCTTGGATAAGAGTCTTGTTGGTAAAGGTAGGTTTCCAAAGTAAACTATAACTGCAAAAGAGTGTTATACCTGCTCGAGACAAGACAAAATATAGATATACAAGCCAAATAATCAAATGGAAAATCAAGTGAAGCTTGCTTTCCTATATTGCAGCAGTAAACAAGAATATATATCAGCAAGTAAACGATAACATTATCTACAAAATATATCACCAAAATTCAAGTAAATGATGCAAGGGGCTAAGCTAGCAATTTCTAGTTTAACTCAAGTGTAATAGAGAAATAATTTAGTGACAATAGAGGGTTGTTAGATGATGTTTTTTTCAGAGAATTATAATGAAATCTAAGTGGCTGTAGCAAACATTTTCTACAACAGAAAATTCCAACCACTGAAACTAACAAGCGAGCCACCTAAAAGATGCACGATAACAAGTAGATTAATTATGGCAGCTTTGAAGCAAATTTGAATGGAAGAAATAGTTTGAATGTGTTTTGTTGCAGCTGTAATGGATGTAGCTTTTAATTGATTATAACCAAATAAATACCAAGCCAACCTAGATGCTTTGGTGTCTCAAGTAACCTTGTGACACTAAGAAAAGATTCCAACTTAAACAAATTCAATATCTCTCAAAATCACGTGTACCATTGCAGATGATTTTATTTCTCCAATGCAAATTTAGATTAGTGCCTTGTCAATGGGTTATCGAGTCTTCTTGTATAAAATTAGGTCTACCACTTCTCTAGGGGTGTAAGCCCTTTTACTCCCTAGAGAAAGTAGAACTAACAAGGTAAGTCTAGGAGGGTGTAAGCCCTTTTAATTCTCCTAGCAACCTTTGCAATAACTTATTCAATCAACAACAATGATAAACTTGGTGGAGGGTGTATGCCCTTATACTCTTCCAAGGATTTTAGACAAGTACAACCTTGAAACAAGAAAGAAAAACCAAGCAATATGCAAAAAATTGTTACCAATTCAATGAAGATATGCAAGATAAACCCTTATCTACCAAGATAACTTCATCACCATAGAAAAATATAATCCTCCATAGCATTCAAGAGAGAAAAATGAAGTTTTCCCAAGAGGGGAGAAAATTTCATCCAAGTGGTTGTTCTCAAGTGAGAGAGTTATGAAAAAAGAAAATGAATTTGGTCTCTATTTATACAAGACCTCTAAATTTAGTCTTTCCATGTATCATTAGGGTAAAACACAAAATAAGGAGGCCAACCTCCTTTATTTTAACCCTTAATAAAAAAAAAATATTTTTACACATCAGAAACCCTAGAAACATCGTGTCATGCCCTAATTGGGTGACATTTTGGCACTTTTATAAAATCGTTGAGTTGTTGAGGGAGACATTGGGCCTCCAAAGGCCATGTGTCATTATGATATGTGTCCTCCTCCTCATCAATTGATCCAGGTGGATATCGGTGGCCACCCACCTTTTCCAACTGGCTCAAAATAGTTTTCTGGCAATTTTGGTCATTTACTATTTTTAGCAGTTTTCACTTCCGGAGCCGTTTTGAGGCCCTAAACGATGTTTGTTGGGAAAATAGGTTTTCAATATGGAATTTCCTTTTATATTGTGCCTAAAACAAATCTCTTCTACGATACCTTTCCAATAGGCTATCATACTCCTAAAATGGATATCGTATGCAAAAGTTATGACCTCGGGAAGTTGATGTACTAACTTACCCAAACGGGGCCCACATGACTTTTGGCGCTTCATCTCCTAGGGTTAGGTTTTTAGATGTCTAGGGTTTTTGGAATTCTTTCTTATGGTAAAAAGGCCTTCAGAGCCTCATTGTAATCATCTTCTTGCAAATAAGTGCAGCCGTCACATCTCTTCTCAAAGATAAACCGCCACCATTCCAGCAAGCTTGTTTCTGTTGCATTTTACAGTTTTAGCTTATTTCATTATTGAATAGAAAACCAGTCTTACTATATATCTATTATTCCTTTTTAAGCACCTATTAATAATCTGTATTCATTTTTTTCTGCTCATAAAATCTGGATCAGTGGTATCAGAGTGGTCTGCTCCTTATCATCTTAATGCATGTCCCCAACGAGGTTGGAGTACAAAGAGTTGGGTCTTGAGCTTGTTTCTCTTGAGGAAAAAATCTCTCGCACACCCAAGTGGCCTCTCATGGAAGGAGAAAATAAATATAGAGGGATAGGATATCCTTTCAAATTGTTGATTGATGAAGCCCTCACGCAATAGAGGAATGAGATGATGGATAGTTTTGCACAAATCCTTCGGTGGCTACCAACAGGCGACACATCTTCTTCGAGCGGAGGCACTGCCCCCTTCAAGGTACAAATAAACTTCAATATTCCTATATTTGAAGGTCAGATAGATGCAGATGTTGTAGACAAGTGGTTGAATCTGCTAGAAGGGTATTTTTCTGTCCATAACTTTTCGAATAGAGAAAAGATTACTTTTTCTCTCCTCAAAGCCTTTCCCCATGTCAAAGATTGGTGGGAAACTTTCTGTGAGAAAAAGGAAACAGAAGAACCCTCATTATTTACAATCAAAACCACCTGGTAATCCTTCAGGGATGCTATTAAGGAACAATACTACCCTTTCGAAAGTTATGACAACTTGTATACTAAATGGACCACAATGCGGCAAGAAAGAGACCAAGGAGTGCCAGATTTCACAAATATCTTCCATACCTTGTGCACCAAGCTGGGTTTCAAAGATTCAGAGTGACATCTCATGCTCAAGTATCGTGGTGCTTTACATAGATACATCCAGACCGAACTGAAATTTCTGGACATCTCATCCTTGGGCGTGGCCTACCGATATGTCATCAAAATCGAGCAGAAGCTCAAACAAAAGACACGACAATTTGGTCCTAGGAACCCCTCACAAAAAAAGCTAGGAAAGGGAAGCCCCAACCCATAGAACAAAGGCGAGAGAAAATATGGACAATATTAGGACAACCAGTCCAAGCCGTAAGAAAAGAAGGACACTGAAAAGACAAAGAAAGATATCAGGAAGTGGTGCGACTTACATAAGAGCCCTTGGCATAACACTGTTGATTGTCGCTCAAAGCAGTCATTGGTGGTCGAAGTGAAAGCCTCTGAATTAGATGCAGATTCTAACTCTGAGCCATAACCAGAAAGAGAAGACAGATCATTGATGTAGAACCCAGTGCCACCATTGCTACCACCAAGCTCCAGCCTGGTGAATCAGACAATCCAGAAGAAGGAGAGCGCCTCTTCCATTCAAAGATGTGGGTAAAAGGCAACACTCTACACTTCGTCATTGATAGCAGTAGATAGAAGAACCTCATCTTAGCAGAGGTCATCAAGCAGTTGGCCCTACCGATAATGCCGCACCCACAACCCTACAACATTGGATGGCTCCGCCAAGGAAGAAATCTCCACATCAGCCAACAATGTTGACTGTCATACGATATCAAGCCCTTTAAACATGAGATATTGTGTGATGTTGCTCCTCTCGAAGTTTGTGATGTTCTTTTGAGCCAACTGTATTTATGGAAACTGTTAGGATATTTAGACACTTAGGAGTTAGTTAAGATCTACTTGGTCTAATATGTCGTTAGGTAAAAGTGTGTTTCTTTAGTATGCATTAGTATGCATTTGTAGTTAG
>JZKD02S0434991.1:60245-70746 GCA_000966675.3 Picea glauca
ATTTAAAGAGCATGGAGGGTCATTTGCCGATGATCGATTTTGAGAAACTCTCTTGTAAAATCTCTCTGTAATCTTTTTCTTTGCATTAATAAACTGCTCCAAGTGGCCGCGTTGGTTGGGGCCATGGATGTTTCCTCATAGGGGTTTTACCATGTGAAAACATCGATGTGTTGATATTTGATCTGGTTATGTGAGTGGTTACTGAAGGTGTTCGTCCTCTGTTGGAATACCTATGTTGTCGAACATAAACGTCATGGTGTATATGAGTCTAGGCCTCGTAGTGTTTTTATTACTTTGAACATGAAATTGTACAGGATACCCGAGGCAGTCCCACCAAGTGCTATTTATTTGATCTCTGCTAAGAAATGTAGGAATGTCATCTCACAGACGGGGAATCTTGTCTTCTTCATGATTCGCTCTCAGAATAAGTGAAAGATTACAACCACATCTGGGGTCTCTACGGCCGACCTCTCCACAAAGAAGAAGCAAGTAGATAAGGTTGTGTAAGAATACTCAGACATCTTCTCCTCACCTATCGAGGTACCTCTGCACTGCCAAGACAAGCACCCAATCAATCTGATCCCTAGTGCACTGCTGCCCAATGGGCCAGTCTATTGGTGCTCTCTGTTATAGAATGAGGAGATCAAGCGAAAAATCCAAGAATTGCTCCACAAGGGACACATCTGTCCCAGCTCATCACCTTGTGTGAGCCCAATCGTGCTGGTACATAAGAAATATGGAACCTGGTGACTCTGCATTGATTACCGAGCTCCGAATAAAATCACAGTTAGAAATTGTTACCCGATTCCCCCAATCGATGAACTCCTTGATCAACTCATGGGGGCCAAATACTTCAGTAAGATTGATCTAAAGTCTAGCTACCACCAAGTCCCGATAGAACAAACAGATGTATGGAAGACCGTCTTCAATTCAAAGGAAGGCCTTTTTGAATGGTTGGTCATGCCCTTTGGTTTGAAAAATTCCCCAACCACTTTCATGAGGATGATGGATGATATCCTATGACCATTCACCAATACTTTTGTAGTGGTGTATCTGGATGACATTCTCATTTACAACAAGACTTGGGACGAACACTTGTAGCATATTCAATGGGTTTTGCACACCCTGCGGCAACAAACGTTGTACGCCAACTTGGAAAAATGATCCTTCGACATGGACATGGTCCATTACCTGGGCTACATCATTGATCAGCATGGCATACATGTGGATCCAACCAAGATCCAAGTCATCCATGACTGCCTAGCCTCAACCACACTCACTGAGTTTCGGAGCTTCTTAGACCTTGCCAATTTCTACCATAGGTTCATGTTGGGATTCTCCCATATTGCATGGGCCCTCAGCCAAATAACCAGTGGTGGTGGTAAGGATAAATTTGCGTGGGGCCATTCCCAACAATAAGCATTCAATGATTTGAAGCAATGCTTGTGCTCATCCCCAGTACTTTCACTACCGGACATGCAACATACCTTTGAGATCGAGACAAATGCTTAATAATATGTTGTGGGTGTCATTCTCACTTAGCATGATGACCCTGTGGCCTATAATAGTGAGACACTATCTGATGTTGTCCGTAAGTACCCCACTTATGACAAAGAAATGTAATCCATTATGAAAGCCTGCCACCAGTGAAGAGATTACATTCTTGGGAAGGAGACAGTCATCCACACTGATCATAAGCCACTACAGTTCATGCAGACACAAGGAAAATTGCAGAATGACTGCCATCAAAAGTGGTCCACATACTTCCAGCAATTCCACCTCAAGATCAAGTATAAAACAAGAAGTACCAATCGCGTTGTTGATTACATTAGCAGATTGCCAGTCGTGGCACTCACTATGGTGCTAGACTCTTGTAGCCATGACACCTTTCGATGGCCCCAAATCTATGAGACAGACCAAGACTTCGCCACCACCTACCAAATGTTGGGTGCAAATGTAGTTGTCAATAATTTCCATCTTTAGGATGGGTTGCTGTGTCATCTAGGACATATATGTGTTCCATCAAGTGAGTGATCGAAGCTGATCTAGGAAGCCCACTACAGTCGGGTGGTAGGATACTTTGGCATTGAAAAGACAGTGGCAATGCTACATAAACATTTCTACTGGCTGAAACTTCGATAGGAGGTCAACAAGTATATCAGGTCCTACACTGCCTACACCATTGCCAAACCGACCACTAAGAAATAGAGCCTATACACCCCTCTTCCTACTCCTGACAGGACATGGGAATCCATATCAATGGATAACATGTCGGGCCTCCCATCCACCAAGTGGGGAAATGACTGTGTTTTTTTGGTTGTTGATCACTTTTCTAAGATGGCGAGTCTGGTTGCCTGCAAGAAGAGCATCAAAGCAGAGGCCACTGCCAAGCTCTTCTTTGAACGAGTATGGGTACATTTTGGACTCCCACAAACCATTGTCTCAGATCGGGATAGTCAATTTCTCAGCACATTCTGGTCAAGCCTCTGGTCACTA
Organism: Picea glauca; assembly: GCA_000966675.3. Taxonomy (NCBI): domain Eukaryota; kingdom Viridiplantae; phylum Streptophyta; class Pinopsida; order Pinales; family Pinaceae; genus Picea; species Picea glauca. Next base: position 62,742 of record JZKD02S0434991.1, read on the forward strand.
CAGGGCACCAAGCTCACCAAATCCACGGCCTTCTACCCCCAGACAAATGGCCAAACCGAGGTCATAAATCAAATGATTGTGCATATCCTTCACATGTATAATTCAAGGAACCATCGCACATGGGATGAGAGCCTTCCCTATGTCCAGCATAGCTACAACCAAGACTTGCATAGCTCAACTGGCCACATCCCCTTTTAGGTGGGGTTGGGATTCCAACCATTGGGTCCCATAGATGTTGCACTTTCCCTTGTGGTCACTTCGACCGACTCATCTTCTGATCCAAATGAAGCTGAAAAATCCACCTGGTTCATTGAGCGAATCCAGCACATCTACTAACAGGTTCAGGATATCCTACAGAAGTCCAATGACAAGTACAAACAGCGCCATGATCAACATTGGGTGCCACATAAGTTTCAGGTGGGCGATAAAGTTTGGTTGCACTTGCAAAAAGAATGCCTTACAGGACCCCATCGGAAGATTCACCCACTCCGTTATGGGTCCTACACCATCACCAAGGTTGTGAGGGATAATTCTTTTGAGCTCAACATTCCTCCTTTCCTTGGCCTACACGTAGTGTTCAATGTGGATCTCCTTCGCCCTTATTTCACACCATTATTGGACACCTCAGAAGTAGCAGAACAACTGACACCAACAGAGCTCAACCCCAACTGCGTACAATAGGAATCCAATGATCATATTGTGGACACACAGATCAAGGGCACTCAACAACAAAGGATCCATCTTTATCGACTCGTCAAAGTAGGGCAATTTCTGCACCAAGGCAAGTGGCTCACCCGGGGACAAATTCAACAGAAATTTCCTCATATGATTGGGGACCTCAACAAAATGGATACCATTTATTCCTAAGGAGGGAGGATTGATCCAGGTGGATATCGGTGGCCAACCAACTTTTCCAACTATCTCAAAACAGTTTTTTGGCAATTTTGGTAATTTACTATTTTTAGCAGTTTTCACTTCTGGAGTTGTTTTAAGGCCCTAAATGATGTTTTTTAGGAAAACAGGTTTGCAATATGTAAGTTCCTTTGATATTGCACCTAAAATGAATCTTCTCGATGATACCTTTCCAACAGGATATCATACGCCTAAAACTAAGATCATGTGCAAAAGTTACGACCCCGGGAAGTTGATGGACTGACTTACCCAAACGAGGCCCACATGACTTTTGGCGCTTCATCTCCCAGTGTTAGGTATTTGGATGTATAAGGTTTTTGGAATTCCTTCTTATGGTAAAAATTCCTTCAAATCCTCATTGTAATCATCTTCTTGTGAATGAGCACAACCATCACATCTCTTCTCAGAGATAAGCTACCACCATTCTAACAAGCTTGTTTCCACTGCATTTTACAGTTTCAGCTTATTTTATTATTGAATAGAAAACCAATTTTATTATATCTATGTTGTTATGTGTTAAGAACATGTTAATAATCTGTATTCATTTCGTTCTGCTCATAAAATCCAGATCATCAATCATGCTAAGAAATCATAGAACTTCACCACCATCATCAAAAACCTAGCCCAAGGGTGACGCCAAGCTCTCCAAGATGACGTTTTGACCTTCCAAGGCCAAACGTTGGGCTGATATGGGATAGGTTTCATCGTCCAAGGTGCCTTGTCTTTCCTTCAAGGGAAACATCCATCTTTTGGTTTCTCCCAAGGTGTGGGTCATGGAATCCAACATGTGGGCCTCAAGCCCCAATGAAGGCCCAAGCTAGGATTTTTCCTCCAAATAGTCCACTAGCATAGGTCCTATAAAGACAAATGAGTGCACCCTCTAAGAGTCTCAAGTCAAATGTATCATGCCAGGTAAAATCACATTTAATATAGGAGACACCTAAACATGTACATCAAAACTACCTTATCAAATTAAAGAAGTTCTCAAAGACCCTATGCAACTTGTCAAGTTTAGGTATGGGAGGGTTGTTAAGGTGATCTATTGGGTGAGTCATTCCTCAAGTCAAATAGTTTTTCCCAGGTGAACCCTTTCTAATTCATGCAAATAATATGGAGTGGATGGGGGTAAGACTATTGGGCATGGGGTTCATGACATATAAGGGTCTGTATTGTCTCACTTATGGGTGATTTTGTAGAGGGTGTGTTGCACCTTCGTTTTCAATGAAACCTTTTTCCAAACCCATTTATTTCCATTAATTATTTAAAGTGCTTCTAGGTTGAAACCAAAGGGGTACTTATACCTAAGAATGAAAAAAATTTCCCACCTTGACTCTACCTTGGTCATGTTGTGCTTCCCCAAGTTGAATACAATGTAAGGGACTTCTACCTAAGCATGAAAAATATTTCCCACGCACACTCTACCTTGGTTGGCATTTTTATATTGTTATTTTTCACAGGTCCCATTAGTTTCTTATGATAGACATTTCATTGTCCTCGGGATCCATGGGTGAGCATCTATAAGGTTTATGATTGGATTTTATATTTTTCCAACTAGAGGCCTTTGGGCCTTCAGTCCCTTCTTCCCATGAAATGAGGTACAGTCCCTTCTTGGGTCAATACACCCAAAAATCCAAAAATATGAGGATACGAAAAGGATGAAGTGCAAAAAATGATAAGTATGATCAAGAATGGTACGATGACTCATGAAGGAGATCTACCTATATAAAACCTTTCCCCAAGGGTGACCATTTACTAGGGAATAATTTCAACCACCAAGGTGAAACAAGGAAATGAGCATAATTTCCAAGAAAATGTTTTATAATCAAGAGAAAATTTTAATGCAACATATTCAAATGTCTCAAGTATTAAAGTGACACTTACCACAATACCCGACTTGTACCTCATGGAGGAAGATCCACTGTCTTCTGGAAGAAAGTTGATTTGGTGAATTCCATCATGATGAATTGGAGAAGTGTGGTGGTGAAGCATGTCTTCATCTATGTAAGTGGACATCACAAGTCAATCGATCCCTCAACACTTTGTGTGTGCAACCTGAGGACCTTGAGACATCATCTCCTCATTTATCCCTAGAAATGGGGGATAACATCTGGCTCCTACTTGGGGACATGTACACATCGTAGAGTGCATGAGAACCTCAACATCTTATGGTTCAACCTATGCCTACACACTGAAACATCAAACTTTAAAATTTAGGGTAGCTCACTCACTCTTTGTTCATATAATCAATATCTAAAACTTTGAAATTGACAACTAATCTGAGAAAACAAAATTTTCTACCTTTTTCATATAATATGATGAAAACAAAAGATGTAATTCAATAATGAAAATAGAACAAAATGAAATGCAACTAAACTGTCATGGGAAATCAAGATGCAAATGCAAGAAATCAAGATGACCTACCTACTTACCTGGGGCCCATGACCCATGGTGATAAATTTTGTGGATGTTAGGTGAAATCGTACAACTAGTGCTACAAGATGATCATATCATCAAGGTATCTCCACCTATGATTAATTATGGAATAAAAAAAAGATAATTCAAGCACATAATAATCATGATCATAAATAGACATATAATCAATCATGAAATAAAACTCATGGAGATGGGTAGGAGGGAAGAAATCCCACTGGAAAGAGAAACCACAATCCTGATCATCCTGGAAATCCTTCCCGAAACAATAGCCACGAGTCCGATCAATCCATCTCTGAAGAGGGCTACCATGTTTATACGATGACTCATCTTCATCTTCACTTAAAATATCACCTCTCCCTAAATGTTGAGAGAAGATAAGAGATCTCATGAAACCTGACAATTTCCCACAGAAGAGGAAAGGAGGTAAGGGATGGCCTCAGGTCTAGAGAAAAACTCTTTTCCCATACTTAGAATACATTACTTCTTTATCTGCAAATCTCTGTTAGAAATCCCAAGATGAAAATACTTTTGTTTGGTAGTGTGAGCTTCATATTTCTTTGGGATGGCGATGACCTGGTGTCCATCAAAATCTCAATATAATAGTGGTTGGAATTATTAATAGAACAAATCCGAGTCACCAAAATGATATTCATCACAACCCTCAAGGGATGGCTGAGAGTCATCTTGAGTATATTGTGACAATTCATCCGGGAATGGATGGAATAAGTCTGTGATCATATCATCATCGAGATTCCAAGAATATGAATCATATACGCACGAAAACCATTTCTCTGAAGATGACAATTCAACCTCTTTTGCTTGAGATCCATGTCCAACGTCATAAACAAGATCTCTATAAAAAATGAAATGGCCCACATCCCATCTACGTCTCCGAACATGTATGAAATCATAAATATGTTGATCGACCACATTAGAGAGGTCCTCCACAAGATCATATGTATCATTGAGAATAATTATTTATTCATCTTCGTGTGTAGGAGGAAGGTAAGTCTAGAAAACTTCACCTTCATCAAGAAAGAGAATGGACATCGATGTCTCATCTGGGTCTTCATCATTGAGATATTATTGAGAACTTTATTTATGGAAGTGTTCTTGAAACCCTTCTTTTGCAAGTGGTGGGTGATACTCTTACTCAATTTCACATTCTTCAACTATCATCTTTCCATCCATTGGAAAACCTTCTCTGTAAAGGGAACCTTTGAGCTCTTGGAAATTAGCCTGCAAATCCTAAGTTATTGGGCCCCAATACCCGAGAAAATATTCAACAAGTTTTGTAGAGGACTAGATACTTTTGGAACACATGAGTGTGAAAGCCACTTCCTTTGACTTTATTCCAAAGAAGATACAAAAATTGCCATTAGTACATCTTCATGCAATACATTTATACTTGAAGCACACCTCATATAATTCACAAAATGGGTGATTGCTAGAGTTAGGTCACCACTGAATTTTGGGAAACTTTACCTCCACTCCGTAGGGAAATACTTTGGATATCCAAGGATATTTTGAAAATCAATAGAAGGGTATACCTTATGGAATTACCATGGTTAATATTGTTATACCATGGTTCCATTATCTGGGATGTCACTTCAATGGATTCACCATATGAACTTAGTGTTCATTAAAGGAGGGAAAGGGAAAATAAACTTCTCTCAAGTGGAGTCACCAGGCAAGCTAGGGGTAAAGGATTTGGAAAAAACTTTCCAAAATGTCATTAGGGCTTGAAAGAGGATTCAAAATACTCCTAGGAAACGATGCCAAAATTTTATTGCATAGATTGTAGGTTGGGAAAATCTCGACCCAATCCACAAACGTGGGACAACTGTGAGAGTATATACCCACTTTCACCTTACATGGATACTCTCCTCACTTTAGTGATGATGAAAAATCACCACAAGGGGGGAATTCCAGTGATCCTAGGGGGATTTAGAAGGAAAGTGATATAATGGAATATGGAACCCCTATAGGTCAAAGAAAGAAGTGGAAAGTGACTTGGGTAAGAGTCTTATTAGTAAAGCTAGGTTTCCAAAGTAAAGTGTACCTGCAAAAGAGTGTTATACATGCCTGAGACAAGACAAAATATGGATATACAAGACAAATAATCAAATCAAAAAGAAAGTGAAGATTTTTTTCCTATATTGCAGTGGTAAACGAGAATATACATATTAGTAAGTAAAAGATAACAATAGTTGCAAAATATATCACCAAAAGTCAAGTAAATGATGCAAGAGATTAAGCTAGCAATTACTAGTTTAACTCAAGTGTAATAGAGAAAGACTGTAATAATCCCCGTCGTTATGACAGTAAGCAAGAATAACGAGTAATTTTTTTTTTGTGTTCACAGGTTCTACTTAGACCTAGGTTTTAAATTCACTAGGCTTGGTGACAGTTCTTAAGGGAAAAATTTGTTATTAAAATTTAGTCAAAACATCATTCATTTTAAGGTCAACCAGGTCCTACAGAGGCATATTTTTATAGGTACTAGGTTTATTAACTTACCATAGTTAAAATTGTGACATGCCCTTCAGGAAGAACTACATTCTACAATGGTGCCACTCACCTGCATTCCATTTTTAATTGTGTGATGCGCCCTTCAAGACGCAGTACACACTCCAAGGGTGTCACTCGCCTTTGACTGAATTTGGTAGACGTCAAACCCCTGGAGTCAATACTCCATCAGATGATATTGTGGGATACTAAGGGCCTCTAAATATTAAGGACCCTGCCTTATTATGCACCCCTTAGAATCCTCCTGAGTGACTGTCAGAGTCTTCCCTCATGACATCATGGATCTCTTGAACTAGGTAATCGTTAACCTACAATTAGAGCCATGACGAGAGTGCTAGTAGGTTGTGGAAGGGTTGATTCCACACCTCTCCCTCAATGTATCTGGTTATCATGCATGACTATTATCGGACTAATCGGTAGGTGCAGACACTAACTGATCTCCCTAGATCCACCTAGATCTAGAACAAAACACACCAGAACATGATGCTTTCCTTAAGTTTTAAATATTGAATTTACTAACTAAAGAAGGATAGGTGACATACCATTTAAACGTCGCTTCCTCTCACCATCACCATCCTAGCTCCCTTCCAATGCTCATACAATGATGATCCTGCAAAAGAACGAAACCAGCCAAAGTGATAGTAATAGCATAAACTCAATATAAACCTATGTATGTGATCAAGGAATCATACAATTAAGCGCTTTATCTTATGGTTGTTGTTACTCAAGAGGAAAATGGTGTGGACAATATGGTGTTTTGATCGACTCGAAAGTTATGCAAAGAGATGAAGATGCAATCATTTCATTTTGATGAAAGCTATGCTACGAGAAGGAGAAAAATTTTATCATTCCCATATGCACAATGTCCCAAAATATATTAAACTCATCAATACCAAAAGTCTCAAGAAATGAGAAAAGGGTACTGTACACCAATGCATGATTCATGGCCCCCCCCCCGACCATGAGGGGGGAAATTTTTCGGAATTTAAGACCAAAAAATGACAAGAATCATGCAATTTCGCTACTTCAAATGTAAGGATGCCCCCAATCTAATATAAAGCCAGAAATTAAATCTTTTTGTTTCAAAATTTTCACTAAAAGCGATAATGAACCTTCTTAAAACAAAGAAACCCAAACTAAAAGTTTTCTTTTAAAGCGAACTATTCAAAAGAAATATGATATTTCCCTAAACAATTCTAAAGAAAACACAGGCTTTGGAATTGAAAGACACTCAAAGCAAGAGACTAATCCTTCAAAACAAAACAAAGCAAATATGGCTAAAAGAAACTCAGAGAATGTCAAGTAGACAGTAAATAGATCAATATAGGCTCCAAAAGTTCAATCCAACTGATCAAAGAAAAACTAGGTCATCAAAAGATGACAAGACCCAATCCAAAAAAGTTTACCAACAAGTTCGCAACCTAGCAATAGAGTACAATGCGAGAATTAGGTATTCTCGCAGGCTAGACACTAGTAGGGTGCAAGAAGTTTGGACTGAACTGAATAATAGGGTGCGAACATCAATGATTCTCACAGGCCATAGAGAGGTATAGTGCGAGAATGTCTGTAATCAAAGAAAACTTTGAAAAAGGACAGGGAATCTAAGTGAACTTCTATATCCAAAGAGTCTGGATGGATGTCCCACAGACTCAGAAACCAGAAAACAAGTAATCAAAGGAAGGGAAACTAGACTAGCTAGGAAACAATTCGTTCCCCAGTGGAGTCGCCAATTTTGTTATCGGACTAATCGGTAGGTGCGGACACTAACTGATCTCCCTAGATCCACCTAGATCTAGATCAAAACACACCAGAACATTACGCTTTCCTTAAGTTTTAAATATTGAATTTACTAACTAAAGAAGGATAGGTGACATATTGTTTAAACGTTGCTTCCTCTCGCCATCGCCATCCTAGCTCCCTTCCAACGTTGATACAATGATGATCCTGCAAAAGAACGAAACCAACCAAGGTGATAGTAACAGCATAAACTCAATATAAACCTATGTATGTGATCAAGGAATCATACAATAAAACAAAACAAGCTTTATAGGGAAGAATCGTATTATGGTATCATATTAAATGTGAAAGAGAGATTACAACCATGGCCTTGATGTCATAAGGTCCCTTCCAA
>JZKD02S0434991.1:85043-105369 GCA_000966675.3 Picea glauca
AATTTCATCAGATCCACAACATCCCATAATCATAATCAAAACAACCAATCCTATAATGAATTGAATCACTTGCACGCTAGTGTCCTCAAATAATAAGTCCACTCAGTGCGGGAAAGAGTGGGATGTTACAAATACTTTAGTGACAATAGAGGGCTGATAAATGATTTTTTCAGATAATTATTATGACAGCCAAAAGGCTGTAGAAAACATTTTTTATACAAGCAAATTCCAACCATGAAAACTAACAAGTGAACAACCCAAAACATGCACGATAACAAGTAGATTAATTATGGCAGCTTTAGAGCAAATTTCAATGGTTGAAAAGTGAGTTAAAGAAAGATTTTGAATGTGTTTTTCCACAGCCCTAATGATTGCAGACTTTAATTGATTATAACCAGAGAACTACCAATCCAAACTAGACACCATAGTGGCTCAAGTAACCTTGTGACACTAAGAAAAGATTCCAACTTAAAAAAATTCGATATCTCTCAAAATCACGTGTAAAAATGAAAATGATTTTATTTCTCCAATGAAAATTTAGATTAGTTCCTTGTCAATGGGTTATGGAGTCTTCTTGTATAAATTTAGGTGTACCACTTCTCTAGGGGTGTAAGCCCTTTTCCTTCATAGAGAAAGTAGATCTAACGAGGTAAGTCTAGGAGGGTGTAATCCCTTTTACTTCTCCTAGCAACCTTTGCAATATCTTATTCAATTAATAACAATGATACAATTGGTGGAGGGCATATTCCCTTATACTCCTCCAAGGATTTTAGCCAAGAACAACCTTTAAACAAGAAAGAAAAAACCAACAATATGCATAATTTTTTTACCAATTCCAGGAAGATATGCAAGATAAACCCTTATCTACCAAGAAAACTTCATCACCCTAGAAAACGATAAGCCTCCAAGAGATAGTGCACCACTTATCTCCACTAGACAAGTATTAACCATAGAATTCAAGAGAGAGAAATGAAGTTTTCCCAAGAGGGGTGAAAATTTCAGCAAAGCAGCTCTTCTCAAGTAAGAGAGTTATGAAAAATGAAAATGAATTTGGTCTCTATTTATAAAAGACCTCTAAACTTAGTTTTTCCACATATCATTAGGGTAAACCACAAAATAATGAGGCCAACCTCTTTTATTTTGTCCCTTTATAGAATAAAAATGATTTTGACACATAAGAAACCCTAGAAACATGACGTCATGCCCTAATTGGATGACATTTTGGCACTTTTAGAAAAAAATTTAGTTGTTCAAGGAGACATTGGGCCTCCAAAGGCCATGTGTCATCATTCTAGGTGTCCTCCTCCTAAATAATGATGCTAATCCATCATCAAACTTCACCACCATCATCAAAACCCTATCCCAAGGGTGACTTCAATCTCTCTAAGATGACATTTTGACCTTCCAAGGCCAAACATTGGGTTGATATGGGCTAGGTTTCATCGTCCAAGGTGCCTTCTCTTTCCTTCAAAGGAAACACCCATCTTTTGGCTACTCCATAGGTGTGGGTCATGACATCCAACCTGTGGGATTCAAGCCCTAATGAAGGTCCAATCTAGGCTTGTTCCTCCAAATCATTCACCAAGATAGGTCCTACAAAGACAAATGAGTGCACCCTCCAAGGGTCTGAAGTGAAATGTATCATGCCAAGTAAAATCAAATTTAAGACAAGAGCCACCTAAAAATGTGCATCAAAACTACCTTATCAAATTAAACAAGTGCTCAAAGACCTTATTAAACTTGCCAACTTTAGGTATGGGAGGGTTTTCAAGGTAACCTATTGGGTGAGCCATTCCTCAAGTCAAGGAGTTTTCCCTAGGTGGATCCTTTCTAAGTCATACACAAAATTTGGAGCAGATGGGGGTAAGACTTTTGGACATGGGGTTCATGACATACAAGGGTTCGTATTATCTCACTTATGGGACCCTTTGTAAAGGGTGTGCTACACCTTCGTTTTCAATGCAACCTTTCTCCAAGCCCATTTATTTCCATTAATTATTTAAAGTGCTTATAGGTTGAAGCCAAAGTGGGACTTCTACCTAAACATGACAAACATTTCCCACCTTGACTCTACCCTAGTCACACTGTGCTTCCCCAGGTTGAAGACAATGTGTGGGACTTCTACCTAAGCATGAAAAACATTTCCCACACATGCTCTACCTTGGTTGGAATTTTTATATTGTTATTTTTCACGGGTCCCATTAGTTTCTTTAATCTTATGAGAGATATTTCATTGTCCTCGGGATCCCTGTGCAAGCATCTAGAAGGTTTATGATTGGATTTTATCTTTTTCCTTCTAGAAGCCTCTGGGCCTTCAACCCCTTCTTCCCATGAAATGAGGTACAATCCCTTCTTGGGTTAGTACACCCAAAAATCCAAAAAGATGAGTATACAAAAAGGATGAAGTGCAGAAAATGATAAGTATGATCGAGAATGGTATGATGACTCATCAAGGAGACCTCACAGTAAAAAACCTTTCCTCAAGGATGACCACTTACTAGGAAAAAATGTCAACCACCAAGGTGAAACAAGGCAAAGAACATAATTTCCAAGCATATGTTTTATAATCAAGAATAAATTTTAATGCAACTTATTCAAATGCATCAAGTATTGAAGTGATACTTACCACAATACCTGACTTGTGCCTCATGGAGCAAGATCCATTGTCTTACAGAAAAAACTTGATGTGATGAATTCCATCATGATGAATCAGAGAAGTATGGTGGTGAAAGAGGTCTTCATCTATGTAAGTGGACATCACAAGTCAATCCATCCCTTGAAACTCCATGCCTACATCCTAAGGGCCTCAATACATCGTCTCCTCAGTTATCCCTAGAAATAGGGGATAACAAAGACCAAGTGAAGATAGTGTGCTACAGGAGTGGATATATATTGCTACAAAAGTATAGATAGAGTTCTATAGAATTCAAGAGGAAGTGTTATGGAAGAAAGAAAGAGAGATTCCATGATCCATCACCCTTATTCTTTATCACTATTCATCATCCTTATTCATTAGTAGTACTATTGTTGCACAAGAAGCCTTCAAAAAGTCCTAATATTCTCTACTACTGCATAATCATGGTATGCCAATGCATTTTTTTACTCCTCAACTCAAGGATTTGTAGAAGAAAATGCATACTAAAGTCAATGAAGTTTCATTTCGTTATGTGGTTGGTATTTAAGACTAATAGTCGTTCATTCAACCACTACTATTGACTCAAAAATTCAGTTTATTCTCCATTTCTTTCGACTTATCCTCCATAACGTCCTTCTCCACCCACTCCTAACCCACTCAACAATGTAACTCAACCCACTTACACTGTTGATAGCTAGGTAGCTATCCTATTTCCTTCATCAAAATTAAGAAAATAATAAATAAAAAAAAAATTGATGGTGAAAAACTTTTTCAAGCGCCATCAACCCATGGAATGTTTGAAAACTAGTCTTTGGTGGGAATTTATCAACAACAAAAATTATGACTATGAAAACTGTCTGGGCGCAATTAGACAAATCTTGTTTGAAAATCAGCTTGCTGGCGTACAGGGTTTGCAAAATAAAATAAATAAATAAATAAAATATAGCAATAAATATCCTTTCAAGTTTTAGTTTCTCTTTGAATAAATATTTCTAGGGTTTGCTACCACCACTCCACTATAAGGATGTTTTTCTAGATCTTAGTTTACATCTCCTCTTTTGCATGCTACAAATTCCACATTGTTATTTCTAGCAGAGTTTTCACACCATTGCAGACTATCATTACAAGAACTTGTCAAATGCCAAGATATAGTTCTTTGATATCAGTTAGCCAACATAAAATGACTTGTCCATGGAAGGAATAAAGGGATTAAATTTCATACCGTGAGGTATCAACTGATCTATTGACAAAGGCTAGTCCTTTAATTAGGAAAAGGCTCTATTTCTGCTACATAAGAACCAACAACAGGAAATAAAGAAACAAAATAGGTCAATAAGATGGCATGGGAAGAAAGGAGCGTTGCTTCACAAGAACTTGTAGTAGATAAAAAAAAAATGTTGCATAGGTAGTTTCTTCTCAAAAGTATAATAAAGACTTCTTTGAGCATATAAAAGGATTTTTTGGTATCCCATCTCATTAATTTTAGGACGAATTAGAAGAAGAAATTTCTATGGAAGTCCCAAAAACAACAACATAAACAACCAAAAAAGAAATGAATTTTCATCCATGGTAAGGTCCACCTAAAACCTTCCTACAATGCACTTTTAAATATTAACCATAAGTTAAGGAAGAAGAACACAATTTTTTTACAGAAGTTGGAGATGAGGCCATTGCTACTACATAAACTATTGACACTAATGATTTTGCACCTACTATTGCTATTGAACCCATTATTGGGAATATTGATAAAACTGGTGATGAAGTTAATATGAATTCTACAAAATCTATTGATAAAATGAAGGATTAATAGTAAGAGGATAAATGCTTTGTTGGGAAGAAAAAACAGATAAGACTACTCAAATGATAGAATGAGACGAAGTGACCCCTTTTGGAAGACATAAAAATAAATTATATGTACATCCAATGCATAAGAAGATGCGGGGACAAGTGGATAGGACTGAGGTTTTCCTTCCTCTGATTTGGTTTCTAGCACCAATATATAGGTCCCTTTATAGGTGGGAACCACATGAGGAAGAAATAAACCAAAGAAAGTTTCTTCAAATTGCACATTATTCAAGACCCCAATTTGTATCCCCAATGATGATGATTTGTTCATATCTCAAGATTGGAGAGCCGGGTATTCACAATTTTTTGAATAGAGAAGGACTACATTAGAATAGACGTACCCACAAAAAATAACAAATACCTAGATCATATTTTAAGAGGAATTTGTTGATTATCATACTCGTAGAAGTTGTTGCAGATTGCTAGTCACATTTTCTATGGATCCTATATTTTTGTTCATATAAAATGATCTATGAAATGGGTATCTAATATTTTTGGTGGAGAGAAGCATTGCATTGGGATAAATACACCCATAAGAAATATCAACTATCCAGATTTTAGTTTATGAGAAATATGTCATTTATTAGACCTATAACAACGTGCTGCAGATCGCTTGTAGCAACTTGTTGTATATCCATAAGGATTGTTGCAGATCCATTTGAAGATTCTATTTTAAAGGTATATTTACCACAAATCACCCTTTAAACTACACAAGATCTCTAAAAAATCTCTAAGTGGTTGTGAGATGAGGTTTATGAAGCCAAATTACTAGTTGGATCAATTACTTTTGTTATCATGGCGACTTGAATTTTTTGCATTCCTTGTTAGCTAAAATAAATTGGAGAAATATTCAACATGAGTCCTCGTAGCTTTGATGGTTATATAGAAGGGTACATGGTTGCATGAGGATAAGCAACATCATCCGTTGGGGGGAGATGATGAGTCATGTTTTTACCATCTTTTCCCACCCTCTTTTCCTTATTTGTAAACCCTTTTCACTACCTTTAACCTTGTATTTATCCTCTTTGATGGTCAAAACCAATATTTAGGCTCAAGGTGTTTTCCTAGTGCATTTCTAGTATTTCATTGGATTTATGATTAACATTAGGTGAATTACTGTATTTTTGCATTTACTTTTGAATTAATGGCTCATGTGTGGACAAATTGCTACATGATTCAAAGGCCCATCTGCTACGGGTCTGCAAGCCACATGTTGAAGAAGGTTTGATTTAATGGGTGTAGAGATTGCTCTATAAATTCATTCATTTTCTATAAAACCATTTTCCAAATGTAGTTATTCTAAGCCTACAAATTAAGGGGATATGTGTTGAGACTTATTATAGGAGCTGCCAAAAGATGTTGCCAAATCCATTCAACAAAAAACCTACATATCAAAATCTAGGTAGAGTCTCTAACAATCAACTAGAGTCTTAAAAATTCGAGCACGAGTTTCCAAGTTATCAACCACACAACCATTAAAGGAAATGGAAATAAAGCATGCCATAGACACAAGCAACACTACCATTAATATGTAATGGATGCACTCAACTTAAAGATGTTTTGCTCACATTCAAAGCAATAGTTAGAAGATATTCAAAGCATCCAATTAGAGAATGAACAAAGATACAACGAATTTAGTGCTACAATCACATGGGTAAGAGATTCAAGGATGAAATTCATGGTTTTAATAGTTAATGGAGAAAAGATTTCTACATACCCACATGTGCAATTCCATTTTTCCATGTATATGAGAGTTCTAAATTTGGTTGGGTAGATACAACTCATGAATATTGGTCAATAAGAGATTTCTAAAACTTCCAAATTCATTCTTTCCACTTGGATATAGTTACCACATAATTTTTCAAAGATTTAATGACCAAAACAAATATGTATGTCTTTGTGGCTAAATGTTGGCATGCAATTATTCATTTTTGTATTTCGTTTTAATAGTCCGACATCTATCACAAATTTAGACATTCCTCTTTAATAATATCTTGAACATTTCATGTATAAGAGGAACCATTTTCCTCTACCAAAAGGGAGGATGCTTAGAGGAGATAATCGATCTCTCATGGCATAGGATCCAAATTCATGGGGATACTCTTAGAGAAGGAATCTCGATATGTACTTTTTATTTCTTTATTAATACAAATTATGGTTTCATTCAATATGTATGTTGTAAAGGATAATTATATTAATTTAGTTATGTTGTAGATTAGAAGCATATCTTTGTTCTACATAGTAAGGGCCTACTTCAAAAGAATAGAGCGATGCTTAGTTTAGATTGTCTTTTTTCTCTATTTATTTGAATTCTACAAGTGTTTTTCAATTCAAGTATTTTTAATTCTGCGAGCGTGACTTACTTTCTTTCAAAGTGTGGTGTGTTTTCTTATCTGCAATGGTGTTTTCAATTCATAGATTAGTTTTTATCAAAGATTTCCAACAACGAGGGTTGTGATCTATGGAAAAAGGAATTTCCTAAATCATGCCTAAATCATGCAAGCATATTTCTTGGGGACAACAAAGTTCCCATTAGCATGATTGGTGTTCAAGTGCATGGATCATTGCCAAGAGTTATTGAGTTAGCTTTGGATTTATGTAGTGTGGTGTGTTTTCATTTCTGTAATAGTATTTTAATTTTTAGATAGAAATGCAATTTCTTTTCATAGAAGCATGTTAGAAAACCAATGTAATTTAAGAATATTTGGCCTACACATACAATGCACAACATCTTGCAAGCCTTAGGACCCTAAGTTGATAAATTAATGCACAATCTATATTTTTACTCTTACTTCCAATTGTATGGTAATAGAATATCTTGTTAAAAACTACGCCTTGACCTTGCTTTGATGCATTTGTGAATGAGAAAAAATGTTTTTTTGTGTGTCAGGCACTCTCAATATTGGAGTAGTTGTCATTCATTATTCAAGCTCTACAAATGGTTCCTCACATTTATTTGTCCATTCAAATTTAACTCATTTCTTTTGTAGGGTTCTGATGGGATTTGTAATTCAGGAGCCACAAATATTCTATAGTAATTTTCTAGTCCCACAAAGTTGTATACTTATTTGGCATTCTTAGGAGAAGGTTAGTCAATTATAGTTTTGATTTTACTAAAATCTACTGTAATAACTTCCCAACTAATGGTATGCCTTAGATATTGGATTTATTTATGGAAGAATGGACATTTAGATAGTTTCACATACAACTTATGTTCTCTAAGGAATTGAAGTACCAGTCTCAGGTGCTCTTGATGCTCCCATTCATTTTAGGATTAAATGAGGATGTCATCTAGGAATACTTGTAAAAAATGGTCCATATGTTTTTAAAATACATTATTCATCATGTTCATAAATTCTGTTGGGGCATTGGTCAACCCAAATGGTACTACAATATAAATTCGTAGTGACCAAAACTTGTTCTAAATGCAATTTTTGTTATATCTTCCTCCTTAATTATTAGCTAATGGTATCTTGACTGCAATTCAATCTTGGAAAATAATGAAGATCCCCTTAGTTTATATAAAAGGTCAATAATGTGAGGTATGGGATACCTATTTCTAATGGCGGATTTGTTCATATCACAACAATTAATGCATAGACTAATGCTTTCACCCATCTTCTTAAAAAAATTCACTAGTGCTCTCCAAGGTGTTGCACTGGGCCTGATCAATCCTTGGTTAGTAAGTTCCTTGAATTGCACACTTAACTCATTAAGTTATGGAAAAATGATCCAATATGGTGTTTTAGATATGGGTTTTGTTACCAATTCCAAGGAAATGGAGAAATCAAATTCTCATATAGGGCGTAAGCTTGAAAAATATGGGGGAAATACATCCTAAAATTCAAAGAGTATCAGATGCAACTTAGCAGAAGGGTTGTAGTCTTCACTTTTTGTCTCAATTGCATAAATCCTACACCCTATCCTCATACACTTGTTAACCTTCTTGGTTGAAATGAACCGTAAGGCAACTTCTCACTTAACCCCCTCAATCACTGCAAGTTGTAATGGATAATTTTGATAGAGAACCTTCTTTCTATAGTAGTATACCAGGGCTCGATGGGATTCGAGCTATTCCATTCATGTGATTAAATCATAGGTTCCTAGATTTATGCTATATAAATTTGTTTTTGTGACAAAACTCCCAATTTTGATGATACAATTATTTACCATTCGACCTACATATTATTTATCACAAGATGCCATTTCTACCATGCTAAAGTCATTTTGATCATGAGATATTGATCCACATCTAATTAGATTAGAAGGGGAAATCAAGTTTTTAGTGGCACCAAAATCAATCAACACAGAAATACGAATGTTTTTAATCATACTATAAGACTCGATCATTATGGATTGATGCTCAACATGGTGATGGTTTATTGTAGCATGTACATGATGTTGGGCCTATGGTTTCTCCCATTTTGATATGTCCTCTTCCTGACCAAGCCCAACTTGATACTTTTCACATTCCATTCTATAATAGGGACCCCCACATTCCCAACACCCTGTTTGACCTTGTCTTGATATTTGACCCCAACCTCGCCCACCAAGTACCATACCTCTACCACATGTTCCTCTTTAGTAGGGTCGATGACCCCTCTATCCTACTGGAGGTACCCTATATTTTTTTCTAGAAACCCTATCTATGTTGTTCTATCTTCCATGGAATCCATATTATGCCCCCCAACTTTGATGACTATGTCTTTGGAGGGTTCTTTATAGGGCTAAAAACTCTTTAATTGACCTTTCATATCAATCACATTTTAGGCCTTCCTAGATAGATTTCTTGTTGATGCCATGGTGGTGGGTTTCAACATGGTGACTTAAACTTGAACAAGAGGATCAATCACATGAAGAAATATTTCAATGTAATGACTCAACTAATGTATCCAACATGCATAAATAAACACAAAAATTTTCACATAATGAACCAAGCACAACATTTGGACTAGTCAATATTATTTCATTATGGTTGCATAATCAACATGAGGAGTGAGGTGTGAAAGTATTACTTGAAAGTTGAAGAGATGAACTCACTTACAGTGAAGGTGGACGTAAAACCATTGAGCTCTCACTATCAACTCTAACTGAACCACAATCAATAATCACAACCATGTGGGGGGGGGGTGACTCTCCTCCCAATCAACCTCTCAATCTTCAAGACTAAGAGCACACCAAACCCTCAATCAACTACCTATGAAACTTCTAATCCTTTCATATCAATATTCCCCAAGCAAAAGATCTCCCACTCTCTTCTCCACATTCATTAAATGAAATTATTCACGTTCATTCATGCAAAAAGCTCCATGAATAGGTTCCACTTGTCATCAAGTAATTAATAATGAAACTTTTAACATTTTCTTGATTTAGCATTTACTTCAATTCCTTTTTAGTAATTTATCTTGTTTTTACCTTTTTCTTATTTTATAATTTATTAGTTGTTTTATTATCATGTTGATATTTGGTATTATCCTTTTTACTTTAGTTGTTATCACCTATTTATTATTTTAATATCATTTATTTATTATTTATTACTTTAATTCAAAGTACAAGGCAAGGCATTACATACTCTGCCCTTCAAGGAACTTCATCCTGAAGTTAACTTTAGTTATGTTAGGTATATGTTTTTATTTTCTTCTTGTATATTCCTCATCACCTTCTATCGTAACTATTATAAGAGCCACCTAAGTTGTTGGATTTACTTCACACACACCTAGGATTTATTTTTCCTATGTTTATTAGTCATTATTTAGTCTCCTATATTTTAGGAAGAATATTTCTCTAGGGAGAATAGTCTCTTCAATTTGATCAGTTGAGTGGAGTCTAGATGCCACATTGATATTATCACCATGCAACATTGAGATCATCACCATCTAATGCACATTTTCCTTGGGATCATCACCAGAATAGCGCTTTACTCATGATTATCTGATCTCCTCCTCAGTTCACTTTGTTTCAGTCAGTTAACTAAAGACTGATAGACTAGTTAACTCAGCTAGGTGGCAGTTCATTCATGTAACTTCCTGAGAGACTATACTAGGTGGCAATTTACTTTCGTAACTATTGGTGTGTGTCTAGATCACTCTAGACCATTTCTATGGCGCATTGGCTTCTCCTCCAATGTGCATTAGTTTAGTTATACAAAGTATATCATGTGTAAATTATCATTCATTCATTTGGTTAATGAGAATTCTTCCATTCTTTCTCTCCTGCTTCTCTTTTCTTATATTTTCTATGAAACTGTGTATGCCAATTCCCATCTACATCTATTTTGTGCAGGCTCAACACATTTTCGTGGTATTAGAGATGACATACTGCTAGGGAAAATACACACCAAATTATTTTTGCAGGTAATGAAGATTGAAGACAACGAAAAAAATGGAATTTCCAAAAGAATTAATTCTTACACCTTACAACTTCTTTGCATGGAAGGAGAAGATGATAATGCATATTCAAAGCATAGGATTATATAGGTTAAACCTAAACAAAGAGGCAGAACCAAAATCAACCATAGAAAAATCCAAGTATCTAAATCTAATGGATGAAGCGTTCAAAACAATTTGCAGTCTTATTTCTCTTGAACTCCTCTTTCACATATCCTCTTGTAAAATGCCCAATGAATCATGGACAACCATGGAAGGGATTTTTGGAAAATAGGATGAAATGAGGGGACACATGCTCGAGGTGGAATTTCTCACATTGGATCCAAAAACATTCGACAATCTCCAAGATTTCCTTACCAAATATAAGAATTTGTTGTCGTAGCTCAAGGCTTGCGAGGTTGATAAATCTAAGGAGGAGAAACAAATGGTTCTCACCATTCTATCTAAAATTGGTCCAGAATAGTCAGTGTTTATATCCACATTTCATTCAGTTAGATTCTCCTTTGGACCCACCTAGAAGATTCCCTCTCTTGAGGAATTTATCGAGTCTCTGACACAAGAGCAGAACAAGCTCATCAACATGGGAAAAATAAAAGGCACATGAATTTACTATGCAAGATGGAAGCAATCATAAATATCATAAATATAAATATAAAGACAAAAGCAAGGCACATGCAAATCCAAATAAGGAATGGTACTCAAAACCCTTCAATGATGCCTCGAAATCCAAAGGTGGAAAGGGAAGAAAAGG
Source organism: Picea glauca (assembly GCA_000966675.3). NCBI lineage: Eukaryota > Viridiplantae > Streptophyta > Pinopsida > Pinales > Pinaceae > Picea > Picea glauca. The sequence continues at coordinate 96,661 of JZKD02S0434991.1, forward strand.
GGAGAAATGAACTTACTGTAATAAAGGATTCCATCCATAATCCACATGTATGTAGAGACAGATAGATCTAATAACCCAAATAATTCAGAAAAACAACCTTGGAGATCGCATCCTCAAGGGTGCCAAGAATAAGAAGCCAGAATATTAGAATCCCAAGAAAGGAAATTCTAGCCATGCTTTGATTGCCATCAACTCCTCTCCCGATGCTTGGATCATAGATTCATGTTAATAACACCACATGGATTCCACAAAAGAGGTCTATTATGCATTGGATGGATTCAAAGGTCCTCCTATTGTGATGGGGGACAACTCTCCACTTGATGTCACCGACAAAGGAAGAATTGAACTCACAAACAAAAGCCTTGAGAATGTGATGCATGTTCACAAAATTTCTGTCAATCTTATCTTTGTGTATCAGATGAAAAACTCCAGCACTGAAAAGAGAGTCATATTCACACCTAATATAGTGGATATATATGACATGCAAACCAATTCCATGGTTTCTACCAGTGAGGTAAATCATCAATATAGACTCTACACATTCTATGGATTTATTGAACCAGATTTTGCATTAATGCTTACCCATGCTGATGAAAGCAGTAGGATATGGCATGAAAGGTTCGGGAATTTAAATTTCATATATATGTAACAAATTATCAAGCACTAAATGGTTGATGGTCTACACTACATCCACTTCTTCAAAGGAATTTGTGAGGGATTTGTTCTTGGAAAAAACCCTCAAGAGAAATTCGACAAAGGAAAGACTCAAAAGGCTTCCTCTCATTTAGGTCTGATCCACAGTGACCTCATATGCCCTTTTCCACATCCATCAATCAGTAAAGAAATTTAAGTGCTCATTTTTGTTGATGATTTCTCACACTTCACATGGATTTTCTTTCTCAGGAAAAAATCAGATCATGGATGATTTTAAGGATGGAAATTTATTTTAAAATGTAGAAACCTTGATGAATCATATTAATCCTTCATATGCTGACTATAAATATTTAGTGATAGTTTTGTAAAAATATCCAAATTTCTAAGGATTTTATATAGTTTTTATCAAATTTTGGTGATTTTTAAGGTAAAATAATTGTATCCTATAGAATTTGGATGAATCATTTTTAAAATAGCGAATCTTGTTTTTGGAAAAACCATGGAAAATTAGCCCATGAGAGAAATTTAGCCCCTAAAATCATCCTTGAATTAGAGGTCTTTCAACACCTCAAATATTTCAAATCCCTTGTTGAGACACAGTCAGGAAAGAAAATCAAAGTCCTTCGAATTGATAATGGGGGAGAGTATGTCAACCATGAGATACATAATATTTTTCATGAGTCAGGGATTTAGTTGCAACACATGGTTCCCTATACTCTGCAACAAAATGGAGTTGTTGGGCAAAAAAATAGATCTCTAAAAGAGATGGCATATTGCATGCTACATGCGAAGTCACTTCCACAAAGATTATGGGATGGAGAACTTAATTGTGAAACCTAAATACAAAACATATCTCCCCATAAATATTTCAAGGATAAGACCCCCTACGGGGCTTGGAGCGGCCTCAAACTAGAAGTGACCCACTTTCGTATTCTCGATTCACATGCATGTGCACAAATTCCCTCTAAAAAGATGATGGAACTTGATCCAAAGAGCACAACATGTATCTTTATTGGATACCCCGATGGTGTGAAGGGTTACAGACTTATTGATATTTCCTCAAACTGGCTCATCATTGAGTGAAGTGTCCAATTCGAGGAAAGTGCCTCACATGTACCTCAACATTCGCATGCAAACATTTTTGTTCTTCCACCTGTCATAGATGATGAGAATGCACATGTTGACTCTTCTTCAGATGAGAGTTCTGATTCAGAGGATTCAGATGATCCAGATACATAGTCAGTACAATCAGATGCAGATTTAGTGCATCCAGATGTAGATGTAGAGCCAAAGTAGAGGCCCATGTGGGCCCAGACTACTCTTCAGGATGCAGGGGATATTATTGGTGATCTAGCTTATACTAGGAGGAATCGATATGATTTTGAGGATCCCCCTCTTGCACTCACTACCACTGAACCATTTCCACCCAAGAATATTTTCTTGGTTTAGTCTTCAGATCCATAGTCTTATGGGGAGGCTGATGGAAATTCATTTGGGGAATCTTCCATTCAAGAGGAATACAACTCCCCCCTCAAGAACCAGACTTGGGATCTAGTTCCCCTTCCTTCTGGAAGGAAAAATTTCAGGATCAGATGGGTCTACAGGACCAAGAGCATTGCAGATGGATAGATTAGTAGATACAAAGCTAGGCTAGTTGCCAAAGGCTTTCAGCAGGTGCATGGCATTAACTATGATGATACCTTCACTCTTGTAGAGAATATGGATTCCATACATTTGGCACTTTCCATTGCGGTATCCAAGGGATGGGAAGTCCATCAGATGGATGTGAAGAATTCCTTTCTTCACGGTGATCTCTTTGAGGAGATCTATATGGAGCATCCTGAGGGATTTATGTAGGATTCATCTTTGGTCTGTCGACTAAAGAAATCTCTTTATGGCCTCAAGAAGGCTCCGAGGGCATGGTATGCCAAGATGGACTCCTACCTGTTGTTACAAAAAATTGTACAGTGTAAATTAGACCCGAACATTTACATGCTCAGGATGGTTGATTCACTTCTACTCCTAGTTCTGTATGTTGATTATTTGTTGATCGCCAGCTGCTCGAATTCAATGATTGTTGCAGTCAAGAGGATTCTACATGACAGGTTCTTGATGAAGGAAATGGGCCCGCTACATTTCTTCCTTGGACTCGAGATCACTCAGGATGCATTAGGCATCGAAATGTCTCAGGCCAAGTATGCATGAGATCTCCTTAAGATATTTCAAATGATAGACTACAAATTTACCCTGACTCCTTTCCTATCAGGAGTCAGAATTGAGGATGGAGGGGATACTCCACTGGTTGATGACACACTATAAAGACAACTAGTGGGGATCTTGTTGTATCTCACACACTTCAGACTAGACCTCTCCTATGCAATTGGAGTAGTCTCCAGGTTCATGCAGGAGCCACTTGAACTACATTGGAAGGATGCAAAGCGGATCCTTCGATATGTATAGGGCACCATCACCTTTGGGATTCATTATGAAACATACTGTACATTGGACCATCACTAATTTAGATTGGGCTGGAGATAGCATCGATCACAAGTCCACATGCGGTTACTCACTTAGTCTTAGTTTCAGGCCTATCTTTTGGTCGAGCAAGATGCAGACTATTATTGCTCTATCTTCAGTCGAGGCAGAGTGCATAGGCGTAGTTAAAATAACCATCTAGGCTATGTGGCTACAAAATTTTCTCACAGAGTTGGGCATTCAATTTCATCGGTCGATTGTCATTTGGTGTGACAACCAGGGCACTCTAAAGTTCTACAGGGATCCGGTTCAGAGGCAGCAGATGAAGCTCATCGAGATCCACATGCACTACATCTGGGACTTAGTACATGAGGGGATCATCGACCTACATTTTTTTCCTTCAACAGAACAAACTACAAACATTTTCATCAAGACCTTCACTAAGAAGAAGTTCCATTCTCCACGAAGTTGTCTTGGAGTGAAGGACACAAGTTCCTAGCAACTGTCAGTTCTTTTTTTTACATACATTGTACTTTGAGGGGGAGGGGGGTTTCCCATGACGTTTTCCCTCTTTCCTTGTTTATTTCAATGTATATTTTGTATTTGGGTACCTAAAATGGCCTCGTTGTTGGGACCCATTCTTTATTTTCACCATAATGATGTTTCAGGGGGCCATTGGAGTTACTTCACACACACCTACAATTCTTTTTCCTAAGGTTTTTCTTATGTTTATTAGTCATTATTCAGTATCCTATATTTTAGGAAGAATATTCCTCTAGGGATAATATTCTCTTTAGTTCACACTTCAGTTTGATCAATTGAGTGGAGTCTAGATTCCATATTAATATCATCACCATGCAGCATTGGGATCATCACCAGCTAATGCGCATTGTCCTTGGGATCATCACCAGACTAGTGCATTAATCATGAGTCCTTGATCTCCTCCTCACTTCACTTTGTTTCATTTAGTTAACTGAAGATTGATAGACTAGTTAACTCATCTAGGTGGCAATTCACTCCTGTAACTGCCCGAGAAACTAGACTAGGTGGAAGTTTACTCCTGTAACTGCTAGTGTGTGTCCATATCACTCTAGACCACCAGTATGGTGCATTTTATTTTCCTCTTGTGCACATTATTTGAGTTATACATAGTATATCATGTGTAAATTGTCATTCATTCACTTGGTTAATGAGAATTCTTCCATTCTTTCTCTCTTGTTTCTCTTTTCTTCTATTTTCTCTGCAACTGTGTATGTCAATTCCCAAATAGATCTATTATGTGAAGGTTCAACATATTTACATAAGTGACCATGATAGACATCAAAGTACAACCACAAAACTCCACTGGCGAGTAATACTCCAACCCTTCGTTCAAACTTCAACATCACAACTCCAATATCAGGCACTCTAGCCCTCTCAAGATGGTTCCATGTCTCATCGAAAACTATACAAGGAAAAATAATCACTGGCATAGGTTGGTTGATTGAGTTTGTCCCCAACCCATAAGGTGTTACTTTGTATATAGTATCCTTCATAGGTGATCTACGTCGATATTGGTGGCCACCCACCTATTCCATGGGCTCGAAAAACAATTTTCCATCTTGGCAGTTTTTTGACAATTTTTCGGGTTCCAAACTTATCGGGTTGTTTTGAGTCCCTAAAAGATGATTTTTGGGGATTTGGGGTCCAAGGGGATGCCCACCTAATCCAGGGGCTCGAAAAATAGGTTTTCATCTTAGCAGTTTTTCGGCAATTTTTTGGGTTCCAAACTTTCGGGGTCGTTTTGAGGCCCTAAACGATGTTTTTGGGGGATTTGGGGTCTAGGAAGCTAACTAAAGGCACTTTCCTAGACTAGTCGAAAATAATCCTTCTTAGTTAGACCTTTCCAATGATGTATCGAGCGCCCCAAACAGATATTGTATGCAAAAGTTATGCCCCTGAGAATTTGAAGTATCAACTACCCCCATCAGAGCCCGCAAACCTTTTGGATTTTCATCCTCCAGGGTTAAGGTTTTGGATTTTACTTATGTTTAAAAGGAATTTGGAGCCTCATTGAAACAATCATATTCTTCCAAATGCGAGTAGCCATCACATCTCTTCTCAAAGATAAGATGCTACCATTCTAGCGAGTCTTTCACTCTGTATTTTTACAGTCTCTGTACATTTCATTCATTAATAGAAGTCGTGTATTACTGTATATCTATGTTTATGGTTGCATTTATGATACATTTATGTTATATTATTGGATATCCGCAATGTCTCTTTGCATTTTTTTATTATATTTTTGCTCTCATTTAGTGCCGAAAATAATCTGGATCAGTGGTATCAGAGCAGGCTTCTCTTGATAATTTTATTCAGTGCATATCCCCAATGAGGTCTGAGTATAGAAAGTTGGGTCTCGAGCTTGTCTCTCTTGAAGAGAATTTCTCTCGCATTCCCAAGAAACCCTCCATGGCGGAAGAAAATAAAAACGACGAAGCACTAGATGATTCTATCAATATGTTGCTTGAGCAAGCTCTCATGTGACAGAGGGATGAAGTGATGAAGAATTTTTCCCACATCCTTCAACGCCTGCTAATAGAAACATGAGCATATTCATCAAACAACCACTTTGGAAGCACCTCTCCTTTCAAGGTACAGGTTAATTTTGATATTCCTATATTTGAAGGTCAGATAGATGTAGATGCCCTAGACAAATGGTTAAATCTGTTAGAAGGTTATTTCTCTGTTCATAATTTTTCCGACAGGGAAAATGTCACCTTCATACTCCTTAAATATCTCCCTCATGTCAAACATTGTTGGGAAACTTATTGGGAGAAAAGTTCCATGGAGGAGTCTAGAATATATGGGGCCGATCCCACTTGGGATTTTTTTGTGGATGCGTTAAAGGAATAGTGTTACCCTGTTGGAAACTATGAGGACCAGTACATGAGATGGACTACACTATGTAGTGTCTGAGTGTATGCGTTGGGCAGTTAGAGGGGGGGTCTCTAGGCCCCCCCTCGGGGGGTGAAGGGGGGCAGAGCCCCCCACGTGGGGGTTTAGAGGTAGTGCCCCCAGAAAAAAAAATTCTACCTCGGGAAACGTGACACCTACCTCAGGAAACATGTCATGTATTTAGGTGGTTTTTCAGCACATGGTTTTTGCCGATGGTTTTCTATTTCCTATTAAGGAATTAGGTTTTTTGACTAATCCAGGTCATTGGGTTAGGGTTTTGGATTTTGCTAACTCCTATATGTATATTTTATTGTAAACAATGTAACACCATGAATGAATATATAATATACTGGTTTTCCCGGTTTGGGTTTCCAGGGGAAAAATCTCTATGTAATGTCTGTATTCGCCATTGTATCTTTTCTTTTCTTTTTTGAATATCTGTTTGTAGCAAATATTGTACAAGGTTAGAATTTACATATGGTATCAGAGCTTTATTTTCTTTAGGGGGATGCCTTTGTGGTCAAGGGTTTGGCTCGGGACTGTGATAAGCCTTGTTACAGTGGGAGAACTGTGGTATTTTTTCTTAGGTGAAAAGAAATGGCAAGAAATTCGAACATGGAGATCGAGAAGTTTAATGGGAAAATATTTGAGCTATGGAAGCTCAAGATGGAAGATCTTTTGGTGGACAGAGATCAGTGGATCGTGGTAGATCCAGGTACTGCACCTATAGGAACTTCTACAGATGACTAGAAAAAGATGGATCGAAAGGCAAAGATCACAATCCGATTGTGTCTCTCTGATTTAGTATTACTGAATGTGTCATAGGAAGCTACAGCCAAGGATTTATGGGAAAAGTTGGGGAAGTTGTATCAGTCTAAGTCCCTGGTAAATAAACTATTCTTGAGAAAGAAGCTGTATAAATTGAGGATGAGAGATGGAGACTCGATGGTAGAGCATTTGAACACCTTCAATACTGTGGTAAGTCAGTTAGTATATGTTGAGATTAGAATTTCAGATGAAGATAAATGTATCAGTTTGTTGTGTTCTTTACCAGACCCATGGGATAGTCTGGTTGTGTCCATAGGTAGTAATACAACTTCTTTGAAGTTTGAAGAAGTGGTCTCATCCTTGTTGTCGGAGGAGATGAGACGGAAAAATGTGGAAGGACATAGCAAAGACGCATTATTTGCAAGAGGACGATCCTAGGAAAGAAATATATCTAATTTCTCAAGTGGGAGATCTAAGTCTAAGGGTAGATCTAAATCTCCTGGAAAGTTTGTAAGGGTATGTTGGAGGTGTGGAAAAGAAGGGCACTACAAGAAGCAGCGTAGATCCAAAGTTGAGAAAAAAAAGGGATCTGAAGAATCTTCTTCTATAGAAGAAAAGACCTCCAAGGAAGAAGGAGGGAATGTGTACTTGGTCTCTTCAAGCATACATGCAGATCATGAGGCATGGTTGATTGACTCGGGTGCATCCTTTCATATGACTCCCCACAGGGAGTGGTTCTGCGAATATGAAAAGTATGATGGAGGTAATGTTTTCTTAGGTAATGATTCGACAACTAGAGAGGAAGGGTGAAGTTGAGGCTCATATATGGAAGGATTAGAACACTGCCTGGTGTTCTGCACATCGCAGGTATGGCTAGAGATTTGATTTTTGTAAGAAAAATGGAAGATGCAGGGGTAAAAACAATTTTTGAAAAGGGAACTTGCAGTATGGTTTGAGCAGTAATGGTGTTGATGAATGGAGTTCAGTTTGGAACTCTATATAAGCTACTAGGAAGCACTATTAGTGATGGGTGAATAGCTCCATTGTTCCTGATATTGGAGCTGAAGAAGAAAGAACTCCTACAGTCTCTGGAGAAAAGGTTATGTTGTGGCATCAAAGACTGGGGCATATCAGAGAGAAGGGTCTTCGACTACTACATGGTAAAGGTATGGTTGAAGGTATGTCTAACTTCTCTCTGGATTTTGATTTCTATGAACATTGTCTATATGGGAAGCAGAATCAGGTAAGATTCCCCTCTGGTGCAACGAGGGAAGAAGGAATTTTACAACTAGTTCACAGTGATGTTTTTGGACCTGTGTCGGTCCCATCATTGGGAAAATCTATGTACTATATCTCATTTATAGATGAATTCTCAAGGAAAACTTGGATATATTTCCTTAGGAAGAAATCTGAAGTCTTTGACAGGTTTAAAGAGTTTAAGGCTCTTGTTGAGAATCAAATAGAGAAAAGAATTAAGGTGTTGAGGACAGATAATGGTGGAGAGTTCTGGGGGAATGAATTTGAAGAATTCTGTAAGAAGTGCAGTATAAAAAGGCAGAAGACTACTCCATATACACCTCGGTAGAATGGAGTTCTAGAAAGGATGAACATGACGCTAATGGAAAAAGAAAGGTGCATGCTCAGTGGTGTCAGGTTAGGGAAAGAATTATGGGCAGAGGCAGTGGGTACTACATGTTATCTAGTCAACAGGTCACCCTCATCAGCATTGGGTGACAAGATTGCACAAGAGGTATGGACTAGTAAGGAACCTTCTCTCACACATCTTAAGGTATTTGGCTGTGATGCATATGTTCATGTTCCAAAGGAAAACAAGAGTAAGTTGGATAAGAAGGATGAAAAATGTATCTTTATTGG
>JZKD02S0434991.1:106487-119966 GCA_000966675.3 Picea glauca
TCTTGGTGCTTCAAATTTCATTTTGGGCATGGAAATTAAAAGAGATCGAAAAAAGAGGAAACTCTGGTTAAATCAGAGAAAATATGTCAAGACAATATTGTAGAGGTTTAATATGAAGGAATGTAAACTGGTCAAGGTTCCTATTCCTGTTGGTGTAAAGTTATCTGTGGATAAGTGTCCCAAGACACATGAAGAAGAGGAGGACATGTCTCATGTTCCATATACAAGTGCAGTTGGTAGTTTGATGTATGAAATGGTTTGTATTAGACCGGACATTGCACATTTAGTGGGAGTTTTGAACAAGTATATGTCAAAACCAGGGAAGGAGCATTGGACAATAGTAAAAAGGGTTTTTAGGTATTTACGTGGCACTGCTAGATATGGATTATGCTACGAAGGAAGACCAGGATTGGACAGAGTGGTCGATATACATGGCTTTGTGGATGCAGACTGGGCTAGAGATTTGGATCATAGGAAATCTACAAGCGGGTATGTGTTTAACCTATTTAGAGGAGCAATAAGTTGGATGAGCAAAAGACAGGTTGTAGTGGCAATTTCAACTACAGAATCTAAATACATGGCAGCCACACATGCAATTAAGGAATCATTATGGTTACAAATATTTTGTTCAGGTATTGGGTTGGTACAATGAATTGTAAGGATAGAGTGTAACAATCAGAGTGCAATTTTTCTGGTGAAGAACCCTGCTTATCATTCAAAGAAAAAGCACATTGATGTTCAATATCACTTTGTGACTGACATGATTGAAGAAAATAAAGTATCATTGATGAAGGTGGACACTTTGAAGAATGTTGCAGACTCATTAACAAAATCTGTGAGCACTGAGAAGTTCTCTTGGGGTAGAGGATCCATGGGCATTGTTGCCCTGGATTTTTGACTATGTAACCCTGTAACCCCCTGTATGCAAAGAAAAAAACAAGTGGGAGAATGTTGGGTATGTATTATATTCTTTGCATGAGTAGCAGTGTCTGAGCATATGTGTTGGGCACACAAGGGCCCCCGGAAAAAAAAAATCTACCTCGAGAAATGTGTCATGTATTTAGGTGGTTTTTCGGCACATGGATTTTGCTGATGGTTTCTATTTTCGGTTAAGGAATTAGGGTTTTGGACTAATCCAGGTCATTGGGTTAGGTTTTTGGATGCCGCTGGCTCCTATATGTATATTGTATTGTAAACAATGTAACACCATGAATGAATATAGAATATGTTGGTTTTCCCGGTTTGGGTTTCTAGGGGAAAAATCTCTGTGTAATGTTTGTATTTTCCATTGTATCTTTTTTGTTATTTTCTGAATATCTGTTTGCAGTAGATATTGTACAAGGTTAGAATTTACAAAAAGGATACTACAACCGCTACAACCTCGGCCCAAGCACCTTATGTCCAACAGAAGCAGGTCGACGAGATTGCACCAAAATGTAAAGATTCCTTCTTTACACAGTCATCTCAGGTAGCCCGACTGGTTGAACAGAGTCAACCTCGCCAGCAATAGGTTTGTGACAGCCTCCCACAAACCAAGCAATGTGACATCTCCAATAAGGCAAACAACTCACCAATATTTAGATTCAGTAATTGCTTTGACCATTACTTCCTAAGGAGGGAGGACTTATCCAGGTGGATATCGGTGTCCACTCACCTATTCCACGGGCTCAAAAAACAGTTTTCCATCTTGGCATATTTTCAACAATTTTTCGGGTTCCAAACTTCTGGGGTCGTTTTAAGGCCCTAAACGACATTTTTTTGGGGATTTGGGGTCCAAGGAACTACCAAATGCACTAGTCTGAACTAGTTAAAAATCGTTCTTCTTGTTTAGAAATTTCCAATGGTGTATCGAGTGCCCCAACCAGAGATTGTATGCAAAAGTTACGCCTGCGGGAAGTTGACGTATCAACTACCCCCATCGGGGCCCGCAAACCTTTTGGATTTTCATCTTCCGAGGTTAGGGTTTGAGATTTTACTTATGTTAAAAAGGCCTTTGGAGCCTCATTATAAAAATCATCTTCTTGCAAATGCGAGTAGTTGTCACATCTCTTCTCAGAGATAACCTCCCACCATTCTAGCGAGTCTTTCACTCTGTATTTTTACATTCTTTGTATATTTCTTTCATTAATAGAAGTCGTGTATTATTGTATCTCTGTGTTTATGGTTGCAAATCTGATACATTTATGTTATATTATTGTATATCATGATATCTATGTGCATTTCTTTATTATATCTCCACTCTCATTTCATGCCAAAAATAATCTGGATCAGTGGTATCAGAGTAGGCTGCTCTTGATCATTTTTTTCAGTGCATGTCCCGACGAGGTCCAAGTATAGCAAGTTGGGTCTCGAGCTTGTCTCTCTTGAAGACAATCTCTCTCGCATGCCCAAGAAACCCTCCATGGAGGAAGAAAAGAAAAATGACAGAGCAGACGATTCTATCAATATGTTGCTTGAGAAAGATCTCATGCGACAGAGGGACTAAATGATGGTGAATTTTTCCCACATCCTTCAACGCCTATCGATAGAAACAAGTGCATCTTCATCAAAAAACCACTTTCTAATAACCTCTCCTTTCAAGGTATAGGTTAATTTTGATATTCCTTTATTTGAAGGTCAGATGGATGTGAATGCCATAGACAAATGGTTAAATATGTTAGAAGGTTATTTCTCTGTTCATAATTTTTCTGACAGGGAAATGATCACCTTCACACTCCTTAAATATCTCCCTCGTGTCAAAAATTGGTGGGAAACTTATTGGGAGAAAAGTTCTACAAAGGAGTCTGGAATATATGGGGTCGAGCCCACTTGGGATTTTTTTTTGGATGCGGTAAAGGAACAATATTAACCTATTGGAAACTATGAGGACCAGTACATGAGATGGCCCACACTATGGCAAGAGAGGGGCCAAGCAGTTTCGAAGTTCACCAATACCTTCCATACCTTGCGAACCAAGATGGGTATCAAAGACTCTGAACAAAAAATGGTTCTAAAATACCATGGGGCTCTACACAGATACATCCAAACTGAAATGATTTTCTAGACATCTCATCACTCGGTGCTGCTTATCGATATGCTGTTAAAATCGACCATAAATTTAAGCACAAAAAAATGGGATTTTGGGTTTGCAAATCTGCAACAACCAAAGTATGATAAAGATAGCCCTAACAAACAGTCTCCCAAAAAACATTCCAAGCCACAGGAAAAGAAGGGTCGTGGGAAGACAAAGAAGGACACCGAAAAATGGTGCAATTTCAGAATCTGATTCTAAAAATACTGGTAAAAGATAGATCATCGACGCAGACCTCACTGCTATTGTCGTGACCACAAAAATTCAACATAGACTAAGGCTTTCAACTCACCAATATTCAGATTCAGCAATTGCTTTCCCCTCTCCCCTGGGAACTCAATGCAATGGAGACCATTGCTTCCTAAGGAGGGAGGATTTATCCAGGTGGATATCGATGGCCACTCACCTATTCCACGGGCTCAAAAAACAGTTTTCCATCTTGGCAAATTTTCAACAATTTTTCGAGTTCCAAACTTTTGGAGTCATTTTAAGGCCCTAAACGACATCTTTTTGGGGATTTGGGGTCCAAGGAACTACCAAATGCACTAGTCTGAACTAGTTAAAAATCATTCTTCTTGTTTAGACATTTCCAATGGTGTATCGAGTGCCCCAAATAGAGATTGTATGCAAATGTTACGCCCCCGGGAAGTTGACGTATCAACTACCCCCATCGGGGCCCGCAAACCTTTTGGATTTTCACATTCCGAGGTTAGGGTTTGGGATTTTACTTATGTTAAAAAGGCCTTTGGAGCCTCATTATAAAAGTCATCTTCTTGCAAATGCGAGTAGCTGTCACATCTCTTCTCAGAGATAACCTCCCACCATTCTAGCGAGTCTTTCACTCTGTATTTTTACATTCTTTGTATATTTATTTCATTAATAGAAGTCGTGTATTATTGTATCTCTGTGTTTATGGTTGCAGATCTGATACATTTATGTTATATTATTGTATATCTACGATATCTATGTGCATTTCTTTATTATATCTCCGCTCTCATTTTGTGCCCAAAATAATCTGGATCAGTTGTATCAGAGCAGGTTGCTCTTGATCATTTTTTTCAGTGCATGTCCCGATGAGGTCTGAATATAGCAAGTTGGGTCTCGAGCTTGTCTCTCTTGAAGAAAATATCTCTCGCATGCCCAAGAAACCCTCCATGGTGGAAGAAAAGAAAAACGACAGAGCAGACGATTCTATCAATATGTTGCTTGAGAAAGATCTCATGCGACAGAGGGACTAAATGATGGAGAATTTTTCCCACATCCTTCAATGCCTATCGATAGAAACAGGTGCATCTTCATCAAAAAAACACTTTCTAATAACCTCTCCTTTCAAGGTATAGGTTAATTTTGATATTCCCGTATTTGAAGGTCAGATGGATGTGAATGCCATAGACAAATGGTTAAATATGTTAGAAAGTTATTTCTCTATTCATAATTTTTTCAACAGGGAAATGATCACCTTCACACTCCTTAAATATCTCCCTCGTGTCAAAAATTGGTGGGAAACTTATTTGGAGAAAAGTTCCACAAAGGAGTCTGGAATATATGGGGCCGAGCCCACTTGGGATTTTTTTTGGATGCTGTAAGAGAACAGTATTAACCTATTGGAAACTATGAAGACCAGTACATGAGATGGACCACACTATGGCAAGAGAGGGACCAAGTAGTTTCAGAGTTCACCAGTACCTTCCATACCTTGCGAACCAAGATGGGTATCAAAGACTCTGAACAAAAAATGGTTCTGAAATACCATGGGGCTCTACACAGATACATCCAAACTGAAATGATTTTCTAGACATCTCATCACTCAGTGCTGCTTATCGATATGTTGTTAAAATTGACCATAAATTTAAGCACAAAAAAAAGGGATTTTGGGTCTGCAAATCTGCAAAAACCAAAGTATGATAAAGACAACCCTAACAAATAGTCTCCCAAAAAACATTCCAAGGCACAGGAAAAGAAGGGTCACGGGAAGACAAAGAAGGACACCGGAAAATGGTGCAATTTTAGAATCTTATTCTAAAAATACTGGTAAAAGACAGATCATCTATGCAGACCTCACTGCTATTGTTGTGACCACAACAATTCAACATAGACTAAGGCTTTCAACTCACCAATATTCAAATTCAGCAATTGCTTTCCCCTCTCCCCCGGGAACTCAATGCAATGGAGACCATTGCTTCCTAAGGAGGGAGGATTTATCCAGATGGATATTGGTGGCCACTCACCTATTCCACGGGCTCAAAAAATAGTTTTCCATCTCGACAAATTTTCAACAATTTTTCGGGTTCCAAACTTCTGGGGTCATTTTAAGGCCCTAAACGACATTTTTTTGGGGATTTGGGGTCCAAGGAACTACCAAATGCACTAGTTTGAACTAGTTAAAAATCGTTCTTCTTGTTTAGACATTTCCAATGGTGTATCGAGTGCCCCAAACAGAGATTGTATTCAAAAGTTACGCCCCCAGGAAGTTGACATATCAACTACCCCCATCGAGGCCCGCAAACGTTTTGGATTTTCATCTTCCGAGGTTAGGGTTTGAGATTTTACTTATGTTAAAAAGGCCTTTGGAGCCTCATTATAAAATTCATCTTCTTGCAAATGTGAGTAGCTATCACATCTCTTCTCAGAGATAACCTCCCACCATTCTAGCGAGTCTTTCACTCTGTATTTTTACATTCTTTGTATATTTCTTTCATTAATAGAAGTCGTGTATTATTGTATCTCTGTGTTTATGGTTGCAGATATGATACATTTATGTTATATTATTGTATATCCATGATATCTATGTGCATTTCTTTATTATATCTCCGCTCTCATTTCGTGCCAAAAATAATATGGATCAGTGGTATCAGAGCAGGCTGCTCTTGATCATTTTTTTCAGTGCATGTCCCGACGAGGTCCGAATATAGCAAGTTGGGTCTCGAGCTTGTCTCTCTTGAAGACAATCTCTCTCGCATGCCCAAGAAACCCTCCATGATGGAAGAAAAGAAAAATGACGGAGCAGATGATTCTATCAATATGTTGCTTGAGAAAGATCTCATGCGGCAGAGGGACTAAATGATGGAAAATTTTTCCCACATCCTTCAACGCCTACCGATAGAAATAGGCGCATCTTCATCAAAAAACCACTTTCTAATAACCTCTCCTTTCAAGGTATAGGTTAATTCTGATATTCTCGTATTTGAAGGTCAGATGGATGTGAATGCCATAGACAAATGGTTAAATATGTTAGAAGGTTATTTCTCTGTTCATAATTTTTCCGATAGGGAAATGATCACCTTCACACTCCTTAAATATCTCCCTCGTGTCAAAAATTGGTGGGAAACTTATTGGGAAAAAAGTTCCACAAAGGATTCTGGAATATATGGGGCCAAGCCCACTTGGGATTTTTTTTTGGATGCGGTAAAGGAACAGTATTAACCTATCGAAAACTATGAGGACCAGTACATGAGATGGACCACACTATGGTAAGAGAGGGGCCAAGCAATTTCGGAGTTCACCAATACCTTCCATACCTTGCGAACCAAGATGGGTATCAAAGACTCTGAACAAAAAATGGTTCTGAAATACCATGGGGCTCTACATAGATACAACCAAACTGAAATGATTTTCTAGACATCTCATCACTCGGTGCTGCTTATTGATATGCTGTTAAAATCGACCATAAATTTAAGCACAAAAAAATGGGATTTTGGGTCTGCAAATATGCAACAACCAAAGTATGATAAAGACAGCCCTAACAAACAGTCTCCCAAAAAACATTCCAAGCCACAAGAAAATAAGGATCGCGGGAGGACAAAGAAGGACACTGGAAAATGGTGCAATTTCAGAATCTGATTCTAAAAATACTGGTAAAAGACAGATCATCTATGCAGACCTCACTACTATTGTCGTGACCACAACAATTCAACTAGAAGAACCAATAGATCCTAAAGAGGGGGGGCACCTTTTTCATTCACGGATGTGGATGAAGGGGTCCTCACTGCATTTTATTGTTGATAGTGGAAGCTAGAAGAACCTCATCTCAACAGAGTTTGTCAAATAGTTGGGATTGTCGACAACAACACACCTACAGCCATACAACATCAGGTGGCTTTGCCAGGGATGAGATCTCCTTGTCATCCAATAGTGTCGATTTTTATACGACATCCATTCCTTCAAGGATGAGGTATTATGTGAGGTTGCCCCACTGAATGTCTTTGATGTTCTCTTGGGCCAGCCATATATGTGGAAGCGCCATGTTATTTATGAGTCTTGACCCTGTAGTGTCATTGTTACTTTGGGGGGTCATATCTACAGGATACCAAAGGTAGTTCCAACTACTGTCCCACCTAAACAATGCTGCAAGGTAGTATCTCATACTACAAAATTCATCTTCTTCACAATCTATTCAAAAGGTGAACAGAAGGAAACTGCAACCTCTACAGCCTCAGCCCAAGCACATTTTGTCCAATAGAGGCAGGTCGACGAGATTGTAGCCAAACAAAAAGATTCCTTCTGCACACAGTCGTCTCAGGTAGCTCGACTGGTTGAACAGATTCAACCCTGCCAGCAATAGGTTTGTGACAACCTTCCACAAACTGAGCAACACGACGTCTTCGGCAAGGCAAACAACTCACCAAGATTCAGATTCAACAATCTCTTTCCCCTCTCCCCCGCGAACTCAATGAAATGGAGACCATTTCTTATTAAGAAGGGAGGATTGATCCAAGTGGATATCGGTGGCCACCCACCTATTCCACGGGCTTGAAAAATAGTTTTCCATCTTGGTAGTTTTTCGGCAATTTTCTAGGTTCCAAACTTCTGGGGCCGTTTTGAGACCCTAAACAATGTTTTTTGGGGATTTGGGGCACAAGGGGCTACCAATGGCCCTAGCTTGGACCAATCGAAAATCGTTCTTATCGGTTATACCTTTCCAACGGTGTATCGAGTGCCCCAAACAGAGATTGTATGCAAAAGTTATGCCCCCAAGAAGTTGACGTATCAACTATCCCCATCAGGGCCCACAAACCTTTTGGCTTTTCATCTTCCGGGGTTAGGGTTTTTTATTTTACTTATGTTAAAAAGGCCTTTGGAGCTTCATTGTAAAAATTATCTTCTTTTGAATGAGAGTAGCCGTCACATCTCTTCTCAGAGATAAGTTGCCACCATTCTAGCGAGTCTTTCACTCTGTATTTTTACACTTTGTACATTTCTATCATTAATAGAAGTCATGTATTACTATATCTCTATGTTTATGGTTGCATCTCTGATACATTTATGTTATATTATTGGATATTCGCGATATCTCTGTGCATTTATTTATTATATCTCCACTCTCATTTCGTGCCGAAAATAATCTAGATCAATAGGCATGTGATTCCACGAGATCATTGAATGAATCGACCCTCCCGACCCACTAGTGGATTTCCTATCAATCACCACCTCACAACATGCAACCAATGCACTAGTTATACTCATAACACCATAATCTCATATAAAAGAATCCACATGCTATTTTTTGGATGTCATCACAAGAACACAACATTGGTATTATCACAACATCCTGAATAGTAAGGCACTACATGCTAATGCATGCCATAATCAAACATCTCATCATAAAAATTTCATGCAATTACATCATGCCATCACATCATGAGATACTATCCTAATAAATACAACCTCGACACAATTATATCAAAGATATAACATTTATCAACATAATTAAGTGGAACCACATGATAACATAACATCATATGTAAATACCACAAGGTTCTTAAAATAACATAACATCATGATTATGATAATCATCTCAACACTTAGCACATGCAGAGCAATAAAACATCATGGTCATTTTTATCATGGTTCATCAACAAAATCAAAGTCACCAACCGGCATGAATTTATATGCTATGAATACCAACTATCACATCTAATGCAAGAAATATCATCTAAACATCCATATAGCACATGGATCTACCTTGGTTAAGTTTGTCATCCCAGGCTTACTCTACAAGGGATCATCAATACTATGAGTTCCATGTGATTGTCAAGATACAAATCATGTTCTAATTATCGTTTATTTTTCTTACAATACGAAGGTTGGCATATTATGGGGTATGTATAGTCACCCTATCAACTAGATTCCAACATTTTCATATATTTTCATCATATCAATGCATTGTTAAACTTTCAAGTATGCCCCCATCATTTAGAGACACAATCTCTAAGCATGTATGCTTCCCCCCCCATAGTGAAATTCGGTGAATTTCAACACTAATCTATTACTAAATGCCTTAAATGGTCGATATCAACATTAAATTGTTTGGTTTTATTCATTTTTTTTATCTTCACATAATGATCTTATGCCACCTTACATTTATGGATTGCTCATTCAAGGATCGACATACCCAATATCATGTAAATACTAGGTCATCATTATTTAAGTTTTCTATTGTGCTTAATCCACTTGGATGTAGGAATGGTTAAGCCTTAATAATTTATTCATCACATGTAATTATCATTGTTCACACTCAAAAGGATTAGCTCTCCTAATACAAATACAAAACCAATCACAAACATACCAACGCCTTACTCTTTATGTTAGGTGTTTTCTCACCAGTCTCTAAGACTCAATCTATCACATAGTGTATTACCTTTGGATTTGAAGGTCTATAAACCAAGAAGTAGACAATTGTTATACTTGACATCTAAAACTTTTAAACATTTTCCCTTTCTATCACTCATCATCCCTCACCAATTGTGAGTGTTCTAGTTCATAACATCCTATATTGACACTTTCAAATTATATATGTCATTACTATGACCCCTTACCAATCATCCTTAATCATCATTCATGTTTCTCAATCCACTCATAAATATCCTTAAGATATATTTCCATTTGAGAGAGACACCCCCTTACTATTGTTACATAAATTTTCCATAGGTTTTAGTACATTTGCATAGTTCCCCTAGAATTTTGATCCTATCCATTAGGTCTACCCATCAAGGGAGTCATCTAAGATTTAATTAACTACTTTAATCCTAACAATTCCACATAGTTGTGATTCAAATTGGGCACCCTACTCAACTATTACTAATCTTGACAAGGTAGGAGAATACCACCTTTATGCTAAGGTGTTTTACCCCTTTCTACTTGTGGAATTTTCATAATTCCCACTTGGCCTACTTCATTCCCATCCTATAGAAACTCATAGGTTTATTACCTCTTTAAATGAATGTCAACATTGTTATAGCAATATTTGCCTCAGCCTATGCAATCTTGCCCAGAAGGCCTTTTTCCATTTCCCCATGTAGACTTATCATCCCTGTTTGTAAGATCCAGAGCTAAAAATAAACATTTTTCCACATGTATTCATCTTTCACACTTTACAACATGTGTATATGCAGGCTGCTCCACTACAGCCCGCGTACATCGAGATATGTGCTAGAAAATGAAAATTAATGTCAGTTTTCCATGTCACGATAGGAGATCTATGATCCTTGGCCTTCCATATACTGGAAACATTCTGACTCGGCCCTTCAGTTCCATTTTCAAGGCTATAAATGGGCCAATTTCGATCTATGGAAAAGGAGAAAGAATTCAACTTTGAGAGCAAAGTTACTCTGGAGGAATTATTTACTTCATATTGAGTCTGCATTCCTTTGTCCTTTAAGTATGAACACAGTGTTCAACCCCTAATCTCTTCCCTTATTGATAGATAACCTCATTGTTTCTCTCTTATGATGTTTCCTTTGGTGGAGTATTGAAGTGGTAGAGGCCTAGTGTAATATACCAGATATAAAATGTATGCAAAATAGAAATAAAATGCTAGTAATGGCAGAATAACAACAATATAACAACCTCCAATCATGGATGATTTTAAGGATGGAAAATTATTTTAAAATGTAGAAACCTTGGCAAATCTTACTAATCCTTCATATGCCAACTATAAATTATTGGTGATAATTTTGTAAAAATATTCAAATTTCTAAGGATTTTATATAGTTTTTATAAAAGTTTGGCTATTTTTAAGGTATAATAATTTTATCCTATAGAATTTGGTGAATTATTTTTAAAATAACGAATCTCATTTTTGGAAAAACCATGGAAAATTATCCCATGAGCGAAATTTAGCCCCTAAAATCATCCCTGCCTCCAGTGGAGTAGAGCTCTATTACAATAATATCCAAGCTAGTGTTCTCATACCCTCAACTCCTATTTATACTAAAGAGAAGCGTCTAGAGGAATATCCTTCTAGAAGTAGAAGCTTCTATTAGGTCTTCTTACATCCACCTTATTCTATTTTATTGAAATGCCTTATTATTATTGACCTTTATTACATCTAAATATATTGTTCTACCTATGTGCGGGTTAGGACCCTAACATGTCTACCCCCTTAAAAACAGCCTTGTCCCCAAGGCTTGAGATGAGGAAATTGTTGCAGAATGGTAGTTGGTTCCCAAGTGGCGTCTATTGGAGTTGTATCTTTCCACTAGAATAGCACTTCCTTGATGGTTCTCTGATGTAGGCGATGCTCACGCTGGTCCAAAACTGCTTCTGGTTGTAGCCAAATTGAGCCTTCTTCAGCTAACTCTAGAAGGTTGGTTTGAATTTGGCACTTAGCTCCAATCACCTTCTTTAAGCATGAAACATAAAAAAAAGGATGTAGCTTCGAATGGATATGCAAAGCTAACTGATAGGCGACTTGTCCCACATGCTTGAGCACGGTATAAGGACCATAAAATTTGGGCTCTAGATTTTGACAATGCTTGGCCTTGAGGGAAGTTTTCTTGTAAGGTTGCAGTCGAAGAAACACGTGATCCCCTTCTACAAATTGACGTTCAGAGCGACCTTGATCTGCTTGTTGCTTCATGCGATTTTGTGGAATGACCAAATTCTCTTTGAGGGTATAGAGAATGGCCTCTCGAGCTATAAGTGTTAGGTCAACCACCTGGACCTTCAAGGCACCCAGTAAGTATGAGAGAACTGAAGGTGGCTTCTATCCATATACCGCTTCAAAAGGAGTCATGCGTGTAGTTGTATGGTATGAAGTGTTGTACCACCATTAAGCTAGGGGTAACCATTGAGCCCACTAATTTTGCTTTTTTGAGGCAAAACACCTCAAATATGTTTCCAAACACTTGTTGACAACTTCTGTTTGGCCATCAATCTGGGGATGATAAGCTGTGCTGAGATGCAATTATGTGCCTTGTATCTTGAACAATTCTTTCCAAAAATTGCTTGTGAAAGTTGGGTCGCGATAAAAAATAATAGAGTGTGGCATGCCATGAAGATTGAAGACCTGATCCATGAAGATTCGAGCCACCGTGGATGTTGTAAATGGGTGTTGAAGGGAACAGAAATGAGCATACTTGGAAAGGCGATCAACAACCACCATGATGACGGATTTATTTCCCGATTTGGGTAAGTCGGTAATAAAATCCATAGAGATATCCTTCCAAATAGCAAGTGGAATCGACAGCGGTTGTAGTGTGCCTGATGATTTGACTATTTCTCCCTTGTTGCATTGACACACGTCACATTCAGCTACAAAATTACGAATTTTTTGTTTCATACCATCCCAGAAAAAGGAACGTTTGACCGTGTCATAGGTTTTGGTGAACCCGGAATGCCCTGTTGTGGGTGTAGCATGAAGCTCAGAAAGTACCGTGGATTTAATCTTTGATTGTTTACTTAAATACAAATGGCCTTTGTATCGAAGTTGCTCATGGAGCCAAGAGTACCCTGGGGAAGCTGGAGCATTGGACTACAATTGCTGAATCAACTGCAAACTTTTGGGGTCTTGTAGCCATTCCTGGCGAACGGCTTGGAGCCAATCTGGTACAATGAATGAAAAAGAAAAAATGGATCCTTCATCTTCATATTTTTGGGAAAGTGCATCCACAACCACATTATCTTTGTCTTTCTTATAAATGATCTCATAATCATATCCAAAGAGTTTAGTCACCCATTTTTGTTGTTCTGGGGAGGAAATGCGTTGTTCCAGAAAATACTTGAGGCTTTGATGGTCTATCTTAATTTGGAACCGTTGCCCCAATAGATAAGGATGCCACAGATCCACGGCATGTAGAATAGACAACATTTCCTTTTCATAGATGGATTTGCCCAGATTTCTTTCAGATAGTTGCTTGCTGGTAAAAGCCAAAGGTCGACCCACTTGCATAAGGATAGAACCAATTCCTTTCCCTAAGCCATCACATTCCAACACAAAGGTCTTTGTGAAATCGGGAAGGGAGAGGATTGCAGTGGTGCACATGGACATATTCAATGTTTGAAATGCTTGAGTAGTAGCTGGAGTCCAAGTGAAAGAGTTCTTTTTTAGGAGAGCAGTGAGAGGTGCTGCAATCTTCCCATAATTCTTAACAAACTTGCGATAATACCCTGTTAAGCCTAGAAATCCACGC
>JZKD02S0434991.1:120381-137892 GCA_000966675.3 Picea glauca
GGCTTTGGAAGGTGGAGGGGGCATTACACAAGCCAAAGGGCATGACCAAAAACTCATAGTGGCCCTCATGATTTCTAAAGGCAGTCTTGGGAATATCTGCCTCTTTCATACGTATCTGGTGGTAGCCTGAATGAAGATCCAGTTTAGTGAGGAATTGGGCACCACTCAATTCATCCAGGAGGTCATCAATGATAGGAATGGGGAATTTGTCTTTGATAGTAAGTTTTTTGAGGGCACGGAAGTCAGGACACATTTGCCAAGAACCTTCTTTCTTCAAAACCATGACCACAAGCGACAAATAGGGGCTCATACTAGGGCAGATAATGCCTACATTAAGGAGTTCCTGGACCATTTTCTCAATTTCATTTTTTTGGGAAAAGAGGTGACGATACAGATGGATATTGGGAGGAAAGCTTCCTGGTACAAGGGGAATGGAATGATCATGAACACCACGGGAAGGAGGGAGGCCTTAGGGAGTGGAAAAGACCAATTGATGTTTAGAAAGGATGGCTTAGAGGTCTTGTGGTACGAAAGGTGTCTCTGTTGCTTGTATGGCATGGAGTTGGGCGATAACACCAGAATGACCCTTTTTGAGTAGCTTTTCCATGCGATGGGAACTAATGATCTCAGGTGAACCTACGGTGATGCCTTGGAACTTATATTGGTGGCCCTCTTGGATGAATTGCATGGTTAAGTCTTTAAAATCCATGAGAATGTGACCCAAAGTCCTTATCCAGTTTGCACCCAACACAATGTCACAACCTCCCATGTCGATAGAAAACATATGGGATTTCAGGTGGTAGTCACCAATTTGGAGACACACATTTTCACAACGCCCTCCACATTTCAGGGAACCACCATTGGCAATCATGATTTGGAAATTATTGACGGCATGGATGTAGCAATGAGTTTCTTGGGCAATGCGGCGATGAATAAAATTATGGGTGTTGCCACTATCAACCAGAATGATGACCTTCCGATGCTTGATGTAACYGATTAGCTTGAGGGTTTGGGGAGCGGAGAAGCCAGTGACAGCATTGAGGGAAATGATTGGTTCTACTTTGGGAGGGTCTGAGGGAGGGGTTATGTCAGTGGATTCAGGTGATTTAGACATAGAGGGAGTTTCTTCATCTTCTTCCGAAATCTCCTCAGATATGGCCATAAAAATATTTTGTTCTTTACACTTGTGGCCCGAGAAATATTTGTCATCACAGTTATAACAAAGGCCTTTGAGTTGGCGTTCAACCATTTCATCCCGAGTCAATTTTTGGATCTTTAGTGGAGCAGAGGGAGTAGTGGGATTTACTGGTTTAGGGCGAGGGATGAAGGAGGGTTTGCAGTTTTGAGAAGATACAACCTGTTGTGATTTTTTATCTCTTTTGGTAGTCTCCACCCAACTCTTAGGCCAATCCATGAGGACATGGGCCTGAATTTCATCCTTGAGGCCGCTGATAAAACACTCTCGGAAAAAGGCATCAGACATGCCCTCTGTTCTAAAATCCAGGCATTCAAAGGAAGCTATAAAGTCTTCCACTATTCCTAATTGTTTCATCTTTGTCAAACAACCCAAATGGTTGGTGTCAGTGTCAAAGAGTTCATAAATCTCTGCCAAAAATTGTGTCCAAGCAATATACCCTTGACGAGAATTTTTTCTCCATTGCCACCATTGCCAACGTTCTTGATCTAGATGGAGAACACCATATTGGAGTTTGGCCAAGTCATCTATAATGCTGTATAAATAGAAGTAATGTTCCATTTGGGTTACCCAACCAGTGGGGTTTCAGCCATCAAATTTGGTCACATCCACCCGTGGAAGGTGTAGGTCACGTTGGAAGTGATGGTTCTGCAAGGTATGGGAATGAGAGGAATGGTCACCTTCAGTATGTCGGGGTGAGGAAGAGGAAGGGTTATCTGTAGGGATATGCAATTTGGTGTAGAGTGTCGAAAACACTGACTCAAGCTGGGTGGTGAGGTCTTGTTTGATTTCTCCCATTGAGGACTGCATGGTTGTATTGATGGTGGCGACATTGGCACTGAGTTGTTTCACTTCTTGTTGGGTCTCAATGAGACCAGACTGTAAGGTGTTGAAGTGAGCTTCCAAGTCTTGTCTACAAGTATGAGCCATAAGGATGGGGGACTAAAAAGGGGCGGGCAGGGTAAAACATTTTTGCCGAAAAAATGATATGGATGAATGTGATACGGGCAAAGAGATGAATCCAATGGAATAGGGATGAAATAATGGTGAAAAATTTTGCAGACCCTTTTTTTCTTTTTTTTCTTTTTTTTTTACGTCCGGTCTGAAGAATACTGCAGAGAGGAAATGCCCAAATGCTTAACCAGAAATAAATGTGTATTTACTTGGAAACCCGAACATAGTTGCACGACAATAGATCTTGTTTGTTTTAATTTGTTTATGTTTCTATCCCCAAGGGTTAGGTATTCAAGGGTTCTACAGACAAGGGTTTTCCCTTTGCTATGGCTCTCTGATATACGTGCAGGGTCCAATAGTAGTAATCGACCCAATATCTCAAGGCACTAACTAAGGAGGATAGATCGTACCCTTATCCATACTACCCAGGTACTAGAGAGTATCTTCCTAAGTTTTGTTCTTGGTGACACTATAGCAGTCAGGCAACCGATCAGTTTATCTAAAGAGGGCTTCAGGTAATCTAGGTCGATCCGTACACAGGTGTTGTCTGATGCGCTACCACTAGAAGGGGTACCAATAGGGGTTACAAGGGTGGCCAAAAAATGTGCACTTAAGTACCACTTGTATTTCCTGCGTGTATGAATCCCTCAACCGCAGGTTTATGCGCGTAACGACAGATCTTTGTGGCTTAAAGATGTTGAAAAATGTCTCTACCCTGAAAAAAATTTAACCCACACTTTCTGCCGAGGAAAGTGCTCTGATACCACTTGTAATATACCAAATATAAAATGTATGAAGAACATAAATAAAATTTTAGTAATGGCAGAATAACAATAATATAACCAGAACATTCACCACAATAACACTGAAATTATATAAGAATAACAAAAGAAATAGTACTTTGAATCTGAAAGCAATGTTCACGAGCCTCTTCGAGGGGGAAACCTCCAGTTGAGCAGAGCTCTATTACAATAATATCCAAGTTAGGGTTCTCATACCCTTGACTCCTATTTATACTCAAAAGAAGCATCTAGAGGAAGATCCTTCTAGAAGCGAAAGATTCTATTAGGTCTTCTTACATCCGCCTTATTCTATTTTATTGAAAGGAATTATTGATATTGACCTTTATTACATCCGAATATATTGTTCTACCTATGTGCGGGTTAGGACCCTAACACCCAGCTGGAAGGAACTTAGTTTCTCGGTTCTGAACCGTGATGACACGGAAGTCTGTAACATTTTCACTTCTGCTGGTCATTTATTAATAGAAATAATATTTTCCCGTCCAATTGATAGCTTGCAAATATATTGAATTATTATTCCATGTACGTATTTGTCATGTTTATTAATGGATTATTCTATTGAATGTGCTAACATTATATAATATCACCATATTCTTTCTTTTCTTAGTTGTTGAGGACTAGTTACAGGTATATTGCTTTGGGTTAAGTTCTCAACGGTGGATTTCATCAAACATCTAGATGAGGTAGTCCTTTTATGTTGTCTTTCTAGTATATTTGTTTACATAGAATACTTGAGAAGAGAGTTAATTTCTGCAGTCATTTCTGTCTGTTGTGGTTTACCCTAGCCATAGAGAGATTTTCCTCATAACAAAATTGGCGACCATAGTGAGGATTGAATCTTCTTTCTTAGGGTTTGGAGTAATTTTCTCCTTAGATTTCTTGCGTTTATATTGTGTTTCTCGTCGCATCATTGCTTGATAGCTTTTGTTCACTATAGGTATGAGTTTTCAACCTTTCTTCCTTTCCTGGCCTTGTTTTGAAACATATACATGTTTTTTTCCCTGACAGTCGCATACATACGTAGGTTGTCCCTCTACAAGCTGCGTATATATTCTTTGTTTTCCCAAACAATCATGTACATAAATTTTCCTGGTTTGTTTGCTTGGTCTGGTGCTTGCTGGGTGGGATTTGATATTTGTTGAGCCTTCTTGGGTCTATGTAGTGCCTGTTAAGTGCTTGTGGGATGACAATAAACCTATCTTTGGTTGAATTTCTGGGTGGAGTCTTTCTCATCATATTTTCATTTTGATTGTCCTTGTACTTTGGGTTGGGTTTTTTGTTGATTGGTATCTTTCTTGAGCTATCTCTTTCTATACACAATAGAATTTATATATCAAGTTTCTTTTCAATCCATGCATTTTCTTTTTATTATATTTAAAATACAAAAAAAAGGCATTTTTCATTGTTTGGCATTTTGGTCTTTTTGAGTCCTTGTCGTTAGCTTAGTGCATGTAATGAAAGATTACATTTTTACTTATGAATTGCAGAGTTGAAATTGAAAATTGCATTGGTTTTTAGAGGCATATCATTCATTGAAAGTTAAGGTTAGGACTTTGCATTATTTTCATATTTACTTTTCATGCAAAGTCATAACATCATGAGTTTCACTACCATACCTTTTTGAGTAATCACGAGCACTAAAACTAATGCTATAATTTAAAAGTGATTAGTCACGATTTTATTTTCTAGGGTACACAAACTAGCTTAGGATTTAGTGCCTTGGAATAGGATTTTGTGAGTAAACTTCTCCAAGGAAATTAAATCAACATATGTGTCTGAGATAGGGAGTGGGTAAATCCATTGCATAATTGGTAATATCAGGAGGCTTCACTCACACCGTATTTAATCGTGAGGTCGCACGAAGTCGGTTGAAGGGATATCCCCTCAATACGTTCCTAGTGTTAGAGATATTTTTGGGGATCTATTCGTATCTGGGGATCTTGTTAGTGCCTTTACCTCCGTGAGAGGAAGTACTTTCAAAGTTTCGGGATTTTCTACCCTGCCCATATGGTGGACATGACTTACAACTTCTCTCCTGTACATCAGTTATATAGTGGTTTATTAGTTGCTTGACTTAGGTATCTCATAGGTTACTTGCAGGGGTTATTCTATAGGTATCATGGGTCATATAAGGGTCAAACAACACACAATATTTATGGAGGATTACCTCTCCAGGGGGATCTGACCGACTGGTTGTTAAGCCCATGAGGGCCCTTATAACTGATTCTATTGCCTCTGATCTTTAGCAGGGAGTCTCAGGCCCCTCTTGGGCGAGACATACCTTCTTTAGGGAGCGAGGCCACTCTCAGCCACTTTACCCCGTTTTTATGCTATTGGTCATTTGACTTTTGGTGTTCTCTCTGATTACTATTTGGCCTTAGGATATATTTTTTATCTTTAGAGTCTTGAGTCATCGTGGAGTCAGACCAGCCTCCCCGCTAGTCCCATCACTTGTTACAGTTACCACCGTATTTTGAGTATTTTCCTTCTAAAAGGCGTAGAGTTATTAGGAGTGGTACAAACACATCCACCTTTCAGAATTGTGATTCTACAAGGATGAGTACTGAATATAGTATTCAGAACACTGGGAGCCCTTCAACTCCCACACCCACTATACTTAATCGCACCCCTTCGACTCCTGCAACTTCAATGGTTGTAGTGCCATAGGCACCTATCGTTATTATGGATCGACCTATAGTGAATTCTCAAGCTACTTCCTTGAACCCATTTGGGTCTCTTGTTCACTCACTGGGCTATAATGTTCATTCCATCCCTATGGAGTCTAGTCCCTTTTCTTATGGTATGCCCAAATTTACTTCGTAGTTTTTGAACGCCATCCCAATTACTAGAACTAATGATAGCAATGGGCTTGGGGGAAGTACACCTCTTTGCACTCCATTTTCATTTGGTGGGTCTCAAACCCATCAAATGAATACTAACATGGGAGGCATTCTTTCCTTTAACCTCGGGTCCAATCCTCTTGCTTCTCGGTGGAACAACCAACCTGGAGGACAATCTTCTACTCAAGTTTCTTCCTACACCCCTACCTCCTCAGTGTTGATTTCGATCAATACATTTGGCATGATGAATCCACCTCTATCCTCTGGATTCCCATCCAAAGGAGGTTAGTTTCACACTTTGGGCAACCCCCAACCTAGATCCAATCTGGCTGGGGGAAATTTTTATAATCCCCAAAAGAAAATTCCTGCTAGAATGATCCCCAACCAACCTTTTATGAATCAGCCCAGAGGAGGACCTTATAATCCCAGACAGGGCCATGTTTCTTACCAGAACCCTAGATGGGCTGCAATTCCTCAAGCACAATCTTTCCCGGGAGCTTGGGGCCAGACACTGCAACCCCGTATCCCTTTTCCAGCCACGCTTAATCTGCCATAATTTTCTAAGTTAATTAATGACCCTGTGATTCATGATCCTACATGCCCCCCCGTCCCCACCAAGCTACCTTCGGAAATCCCGAAGTTCCAAGTTAATAATGGAGAGGATCCTGATGATCATGTGTTGGCATAGGGGCAGACCTAGGGTTCAACACTACAATAATGCACCAACAAAACCCTAACTACCAGCCCTTTCAGCAACACCTGCAAAGAAGATGAAATCTCACCCGAGGTAAAGGCAGGGGTGGTTGCATGACTCATATGTCTGCAACCTTAGCTGGTACACCAATCTGTGATTGTAACACCTTAACAGAGCACTTAGAAATTATAGTTCATTAATATTCAACCTTAGTTTACAGTGCAGATAAACCCTAATAACAGAGCAGAGCAGTATTCACACATATATGATATATTCAAGAACTAAGCACATCAACATAGATTAGATCTAACATTCATTCACATTACTCAACACTAAGCTATCATATTAGATTCTTCTAAGAATATATTGGTGCACGAAGCATTTAATCACATAAACAAGAGAACGACCATAAAGCATAAAGAAACCACAAAACATTATATAAGTGGTTCACCCCTAGCCTGGGGCTACATCCACCAACTCTTCTCTTCTTCATTAGGATATTCCAATATTCTTACATGCACCAAGACACAAATCTAACTCTGCATAGGATAGGAGATCTGCGTACACCTCGCCAGATCCTCCTTCCCTAAGTTAGGTCACAGAAGAAATCCTTGCACAGTTCGTACACAAAACCTCTTACATGACATCGACACTTAGCTCTGCAAGCCTTAACATGTTAGTGCACAAAGCCAACTAGCCATGCACTAAGCTGATCAATGACTAGTAACTACTTCTTACATCACCTAGATACTTATTTATACATTACAAAAAGGGACTAAACATGGGTAAACCCATGGTCCGACATTCCCATACCCATTACATAATCCCAAAACCCAAAAATCCCCAAAAAGGGGCTAAGATCCCACGATATCTACTAATACCTTCGATAGCTTGTCGAAGTCCCAAAAGTAATTGAAACATGACCAAGGATCCTCAAAACTTGGTCAAGGGCCAATAGGCCCCCAACACTCACTTGTGACTCATCCCGAGTCACTCTAATCTAGGTAGCTCTGTTTCAAAAGCCTTGATCTTGGCTTGAGATTCTTCGACCTATTGTTGCACCAAGGCCTCCTGCTCGGCGAACTCTTGGATAACTAATTCATTGATAGGTTGCTCTAAGCATTGTTCAGTTGTAGTGATGACTTGTTCCATTTATTCTCCTCGGACTTCAATATCTACGAATAGTTTGCAAGCCTTGTCTTGGATTGGTTGGAGCTTTGAGTCACTTCAATGACTTTTCTTTGAATGGTGTGGACCTGCTATTGAGCAGTGCATTGTTCTTGGGATCGCTTCATCCTCTTGACTGCTATCAGAAGCTTCAACTATGCCTGTATTGTTTCTACTTGTTTCTTTGCCTCCTGGAGGTGTGACTCTAGTGCCTTCAATTCAGGATCCTCAGTGATTCGCTCATAAGTTTGGGCACTGTGATCACTTAGTTGTTTACATTCAATGGAAAGGGCCTTGATTCTCTCAACTGCGCTTCGAGCAGTTACTTCTCTTTGATCTCGCACATCCTAGAGAGTGTTGGGAACTGTTCATATCTCCAGATCTATGATTCTCTATTGAAGTTACTGGATAGATTCTGTAAGTTGCGCTACTTGATGCTCTACTGGTTCTTCCACTTTTTTCTCTAAGCCTGTCATAGAGTGAAGTGCTCTACTAACTGCTTCTTTGACTTTGAGCTTCTCTACAACCAACTGCTCTTTCTCTTGTTGGATTTGTGCTTTCTCCTCTTCAAACTTTGTTTGGAGAGAAACCTTCTCCTGATGTGCAACTCGGCTTTGCTCTATGACTACTTTTTCACTTTCTTTAAGGCCTATGTGGCCTATTCTATTTCTTCCTGTGCGTGACAAAGGTGAGCTTATGTCACATCAGCTAGTCTACGGAGTTGGGTAGGCTCATCTCCCAACTCTGGTGCTTCTGAGGGTGGTGGTGCAGTGGATACTACGTAGCTGGATTGAAGTGCCTATTGTACCCCTCTGAGTTCAACCTCGATTGTGTCGTACATCTCCTCTTGCTTGGATTCATGTTTTTGCAAGACATCTTGCGAGGCATATGCTACAGCAACGATGATGAATTCAAAGTCATCGACCGTGAGCACGGTTTGCATCGTGGTTTTACTCGCTCTTGACTTCTTCTGTGAGTTAGGTTTTTTGGGGGAAACCTTTCTTTTCTTCAAGGGATCAGCCTCATCAACAGGATCCCTAGGCGGTGTTACTCCACCTTGCTTCTATTGATCTTATTTTCCATTGGTATCTTCTCTATCTACTTCTTCATCACCTCCTCATCCAGGTGATACTGAAGAAGTTTCATTTGATGCACTGCTTAGGTTTTGTACTTCTTAAGTCTTCTTCCTTCTGCTGGTTCTCGATGTGTCGTGTTCTTTGTGAATGGCCTCCGAGCTTCCAATTAGTTCGAGATCAGAAATTTCTGTAGGGTCAGCGGGGATAAGGAGCTCTACATACCATTCCTTGTTTATCTCCTCGATGTCCTCCTCTATGAGCTTATAGTATGACTGAAGCTCTTCTTTATGCTCGTCTACTCACACAGTGATATAAATGAAGTGTCGATCTGCGTGAAACTTCATGAGATGTATGAACCGGTGCAAGGTGTTCAACGTCATGCGAGGGACAACTTTGATGGCCCTCTTCAACTCCACGTAATATCTATGGAATACTGCATTTGACTTCCACTGTTTTCCCATATCACTCGAGTACCAGAGCATGGTGAACTTCGCAGCGAGCGGCTCGAACGACTCAATGTCTGAGAAGGTCACACCTTCCAGCATATCCCAAGTAGTAAACACTATGAGGATCAAGATCCAGCTAAAGTGGAACTCATAGGCCTGATATTGAGCTTTGCAGCAATCCAGTTCCAGCTGGTTGACTAGGTACTTCTCCTAGTTCATATGGAGTCCTTCTACACATTTCGCGGTGAGGTCAACAACGAATCCTATGACATGTGTAGGTCTGTTATTTCTCACAAGCTTTCCTGTGATCATTTGGAAACCCAGGTGCACTATGCCATTCTAGATGAAAGCTACCTTGTAGCCTCGTGTCCCCTTTTCTACATCTCCATATGTGTCTTTGATCCTCTATGCCAATGTGTGATTTGTAGCCTTCCCTGGGTAGAAGTCCTATGGGTCGGGTCCTTGCATGCTCAATCCGATGATCCTAAGGGTAAGCGTCAGATTGACTGTGATGCATCTATCTAGCCATATGGAGCTGCCATGGTAACATGATAGCAGGATATTAACACACGCATTAACCACTTGTTGCATTCCAAATTGTGGAATCTTCATCACATTCAAGAGGGTGGATTGCGCGAGGTTCATAGTCCATGGCTGGGGGGTTATTTTCGAGTTCTTCCCCTTCGTCCTGGTCAAATAATTGTAAGGAGAGAGCATGTTGTAGTTATTTTGGTCCCCTAGGCTGAAGTCATTGAACTTCAACATTATGATCTTATTCTGTTGTGTTCTTACTGCACGTATCCTCTTTGAGAGGTACGCAATAACCATGGTGTAATCAAATTTTCTTGGGACACTGTCATGACCCACCGCTCCAGCCAAAGGTGGGATGTAGTCAGGCAGGATGGTCAGGATTAACTTCGTGTTAGCCAAGTATTTTCTCTATTGTAGGTCGGGATGGTCCGGATCCATGAGCAATCGACGGGAGGCTTGCACTCCTCTCATTGGTGAGGCCTAAATTCTGATGGACATCACCTTCTCAGCCATAAGGTCGATTATAACATCTTCAAAAAATTTCTCTGCAGCATTGAACTCGTCTGACATGTACACTTAGATCGGGTAAATCAGGTGGATGAATGAGTGCTCAAAGCAATAGAACAGGTGTCGATCACAATAAATATAGTGCGGTAGTAATGAGTTAGCTAGGATAGAATTCACAAAAGTTTTTTCGGTGCAACAGTCGACGCAATAAGTAGACAACAGTGTAACGGAACTCTCCAATAGATGAGAGGCCTTCATCAATGTAGTTTTGTCCATTGCAGTGTGGTCCCAATGGTCTGATGATGATATTTCTGGCCATAATAGTTGTTCTAACCGTTGAGGCATCGGGCTAACGGTTATAATGTTTTCAACAGCTATATCGCTTTTCCATGGTGAAGTGCCATGTTGCACTATTATAATATCTCAGTGAAGTTCTAGTTTTGCAAACCTTCCTTCTGTGAAGTCCCTTTTGGAACATTCTGCAACTTTTCTATCTTTGCTCTCTTCTTACTGAGCTTTTTAGCCTTCTTCCCTGTAATCTTATTCTCGGTATTCCTCTTTCCATTTTGATTCTTATCCCCTTTTAGCATAGTAACTTTGCATTGTTGATGGTCTTTCGTAGGGTTCAAGGCCAATACTTCTTCTCTGTCTAGGATAGGTGATCTACTCTTCAGTGAGTCTTCTTGTGTTCTTTCAACTTTGACATCCAAGTTTCTAGTTCTAAACAACTTTGATCTATTCTCTTGTTCTTCAATCAAGTGTGTTACCCTCCTAGTCATGAAATAATTTAATTCTTGCTTCTTTTGTTCTAAGACTTCCTGTTATTTTCTTCTGGCCTGATCTTTCTCAATCCAAGTTTTTCCTAGTAATATAGCAAATGGGGCGTTGTTCTCAATAAATTTAATAACCTCAAAATCTTCCTCTATCGTAGTTCCATGAGCTCTCACAGATATCTAGGTGAGTCTTCCACATAGGGTTATCAGCTTTCCTCTGAATAATCTTATTCCTCCCAATAAAGGAATCTTAGCAAGTTTTCCCAAAATTTCACAAGTTCTTTCTATCATGATATTCACCTGTGTTTCCTCATCCAAAACACAATCAATGTCGAAGTCTCCTATTCTTGTTTCTATGCATTATTTTTCTTTGAATATCTCTGATAAGTTGATATTTTTGTGATCATATAAGGTGTCTTTCATTTGTAGAAATACATTCTTTGATTCTTTCTGGGGTTCTTCCATGGTCTTAGTTTCTTGATATTACTAGGGTTTTCTTGTCTCATATTCATTCTTTCAACCTTAGCAATCATTCTAGGGCAATCCAAAACTTCATGGTCCATAGATTTACAATAAAGGCAAGTAGGACCTCTACCAGGGCATTCCTTAGCAAGATGTCCCGGTCTTCTGCAACTATAGAAAAGAGTTAATCCTCTCTTTCTCTTGAACGATCCCCAACCTTTCCTATACGGCGCACTAGGGTCACAGTAACTAACCTGCAAAAAAGTCTTTCTAGGTTACTGCATAGATTTGTTAGTCCAAACATTCTTTCTATGCATAGGAATAACATATCTTTCATCATTTCTATAAAATCTACTCATATCAAATCATCTTTCATCTATCTATGCCCTATTTTTCAAGCTAAGACAAATTTCATTAAACATACTTAGATCGATACTTTCGAAACAAAAATTTCCACTTATCTTACCTTTAATAAAGCACAAAACCTTCAGATCTTACCTCTTTAATAAAAAAATATTCACTTTACCTTTATCAGAGCACAAAAATTTACAAGTCAAGTAGACAATTGTGCACTAAAGCAATAGATCTACACACAGAGCTTTCTTTTCTTCAGTTCCCATCAATCACAGTTCCAGGTCTTGGCAACGAAACCATTTGTTGGCATAGGGGCAGACCCAGGGTTCAATGCTACAACAGTGCACCAACAAAACCCTAACTACTGGCCCTTTCGAAAACACCTGCAAAGCAGATGAAGTCTCACCCAAGGTAGAGGCAGGGGTGGTTGCAACACTCAGATGTCTGCAACCTTATCTGGGACATCGATATGTGATTGTAACACCTTAATGGATCACTTAGCAGTTATAGTTCATTAATATCCAACCTTATTTTACAACGCAGATAAACCCTAATAATAGAGCAACGTAGTATTCATACAGATCCGATATATTCAAGCACTAAGCAGATCAACATAGATCAGATCTAGCATTCATTCACATTACTCAGCACTAAGCTATCATATTAGATTGTTCTAAGCATATATCAATGCACTAATGATTTAATCACATAAACAAGAGAACAACCATAAAGCAAAAAGCAACCACAACACAGGATATACGTGGTTCACCCCCAGCTTCGGGCTATGTCCACCAACTCTTCTCTTCTTTATTAGGCTCTTCCAATCTTCTTACATGCACCAAGACACAAAACCAACTCCTCATAGGACAGGAGATTTGCGTGCATGTAATATACCAGATATAAAAAGTATGCAGAACATAAATAAAATGCTAGAATTGGTAGAATAACAACAATATAACTAGAACAATCACCACAATAACACTGAAATGATATAAGAATAACAACAAAAATAACACTTTGATTATGAGAGAAATGTTCATGGGCCTCTTCGAGGGGGAAACCTCTAGTTGAGCAGAGCTCTATTACAATAATCTCCAAGCTAGGGTTCTCATACCCTCGACTCCTATTTATACTAAATATGTCTATAAAAGAAGCATCTAGAGGAAGAACCTTCTAGAAGCGGAAGCTTCTATTAGGTCTTCTTACATTCAACTTATTCTATTTTATTGCAAGGCCTTATTCATATTGACCTTTATTGCATCCGAATATATTGTTCTACCTATGTGTGGGTTAAGACCCTAACATGTCCTCCCCCTTAAAAAATCCTTGTCCTCAAGGCTTGAGATGTGGAAATTGTTGCAGAATGGTAGCTGGTTCCCAAGTGGCATCTGCTAGAGTTGTATCTTTCCACTAGACTTACACTTCCTTGATATCTCTCTAACACAGGCGATGCTCACGCTGGTCCAAAAAGGCTTGTGGTTGTAGCCAAATGGATCCTTCTTCGGCTAACTGGGGAAGGTTGGTTTGAATTTGGCACTTAGTTCCAATCACCTTCTTTAAGCATGAAACATGAAAAACATGATGTAGCTTCGAATGACTAGGAAAAGCTAACTAATAGGCCACCTGTCCCACATGCTTGAGAACGGTATAAGGACCATAAAATTTGGGCTCTAGCTTCTGACAATGCTCGACCTTGAGGGAATTTTCCTTGTAAGGTTGCAGTGGAAGAAACACCTGATCCCCTTCTACAAATTGACGTTCAGAGCAACCTTCCTCTGCTTGTTGCTTCATGCGATTCTGTGCCATGACCAAATTCTCTTTGAGGGTACGGAGAATAGCCTCTCGAACTGTAATTGTTTGGTCAACAACCTGGACCTTCGAGACACCAGGTAAGTATGAGAGAAATGAATGTGGATTTTGTCCATATACCGCTTCAAAAGGAGTCATTCATGTAGTTGTATGGTATGAAGTGTTGTACCACCATTCAGCTAGGGGTAACCATTGAGCCCGCTGATTTTTTTTTTCTGAGGAAAAACACCTCAAATATGTTTCCAAACAATTGTTGACAACTTTTGTTTGACCATCAGTCTGGGGATGATAAGTTGTGCTCAGATGCAATTGGGTGCCTTGTAGCTTGAAAATTTCTTGCCAAAAATTGCTTGTGAAAGTTGGGTCGCGATCAGAAACAATAGAGTGTGGCATGCCATGAAGCTTGAAGACCTGATCCATGAAAATTTGAGCCACCATGGATGTTATAAATGGGTGTTGAGGAGCATAGAAATGAGCATACTTGGAAAGGCTATCAACAACCACCATGATGACTGATTTATTTCTCGATTTGGGTAATCCTTTAATAAAATCCATAGAGATATCCCTCCAAATAGCAGGTGGAATCGGAAGTGGTTGTAGTGTGCCTAGATATTTGATTGTTTCTCCCTTGTTGCGTTGACACACATCACATTCAACGACAAACTTATGAATTTCCTGTTTCATACCATCCTAGAAAAAAAAACATTTGACCCTGTCATAGGTTTTGGTGAACCCGGAGTGACCTGTTGTGGGTGTAGCATGAAGCTCAGAAAGTACCATGGATTTAATCTTTGATTGTTTACTTAAATACAAACGACCTTTGTATCAAATCTCATCATGGAGCCAAGAGTACCCTGGGGAAGCTAGAGCATTGGATTGTAATTGTTGGATCAGATGTGAAATTTTGGGATCTTGTAGCCATTCTTGGCGAACGGCTTGGAGCCAATATGGTACAATGAAGGAAAGAGAAAAAAGGGAACCTCCATATTCATATTTTCGGGAAAATGCATCCGCAACCATAGTGTCTTTGCCTTTCTTGTAAATGATCTCATACTCATATCCAAAGAGCTTAGTCACCCATTTTTGTTGCTCTAGGGAGGAAATGTGTTGTTCCAGAAAATACTTGAGGCTTTGATGGTCTGTCTTAATTTGGAAGTGTTTCCCCAATAGATAAGGGCGCCATGGATCAACGACATGCAAAATAGCCAAAATTTCCTTTTCATAGATTGATTTTCCTAGATTTCTTTCAGATAATTTCTTGTTGGTAAAGGCCAAAGGACGACCCTCTTGCATAAGGACAACACCAATTCCTTTCCCTGAAGCATCACATTCCAAGAAAAACGTCTTTATGAAATCGGGAAGGCCCAGGACTAGAGTGGTGCACATGACCATATTCAAGGTTTGAAAATCTTGAGCAGTGGTTGGAGTCCAAGTGAAAGAGTTCTTTTTTAGGAGAGCAGTGAGAGGTGTTGCAATCTTTCCATAATTCTTAACAAACTTTCGATAATAACCTGTTAAGCCCAGAAATCCACACAAGCTTTTGAGAGTCTTTGGGTGAGGCCAGTCTTGCATAGCTTCAATCTTTTTAGGATCCACCCTGACGCCATCCTTGCCAACCAGGTGACCCAAGTACTCTACTTCTGAGGCGCCAAAAGCACATTTAAACTGTTTCAAGAAAAGTTGGTGCTGAGAGAGTAGATGGAGAAATCGATCCACATGAGAAAGATGTTATGTCCAAGTTTTGCTATAGATGAGGATATCATCAAAGAAAACTAAGACAAAATGATGTAGAAAAGGACGGAAGACATGATTCATGAGGCTTTGGAAGGTGGAGGGGGCATTACACAAGCCAAAGGGCATGACCAAAAACTCATAGTGGCCCTCATGAGTTCTAAAGGCAATCTTGGGAATATCTGCCTCTTTCATACGTATCTGGTGGTAGCCCGAATGAAGATCCAGTTTAGTGAAGAATTGGGCGCCACTCAATTCATCTAGGAGGTCATCAATGACAGGAATGGGTAATTTGTCTTTGATGGTAAGTTTGTTGAGGGCATGGAAGTCATGACACATTTTCCAAGAACCTTCTTTCTTCAAAACCATGACCACAAGTGACAAATAGGGGCTCATACTAAGGCAGATAATGCCTGCATTAAGGAGTTCCTGGACCATTTTCTCAATTTAATTTTTTTGGGAAAAGAGGTGACGATACAGACGGATATTGGGAGGAAGGCTTCTGGGTACAAGGGGATTGGAATGATCATGCACACCACGAGAAGGAGGGAGTCCCTAGGGAGTGGAAAAGACCACTTGATGTTTAGAAAGGATGGCTTGGAGGTCTTGCGGCACCGAGGGTGTGTTTATTGCTTGTATGGCATGGAGTTGGGAAATAACATCAGAATGACCTTTTTTTAGCAGCTTTTCCATGCGATGGGAACTAATGATCTCAGGTGAATCGGTGGTGATGCCTTGGAACTTATATTGGTGGCCCTCCTGGTCAAATTTCATGGTTAATTCCTTAAAATCCATGAGAATGGGACCTAAAGTTCTTAGCCAGTCTGCACCCAACACAATGTCACAATTGCCCATGTTGATAGCAAACATATGAAATTTCAGGTGGTAGTCACCAATTTGGAGATGCACATTTTCACAATGGCCTCCACATTTCATGGAGCCACCATTGGCAATCATGATTTGGAAATTATTGACGGCGTGGATGTAGCAATGAGTTTCTTGGGCAATGTGGCGATGAATAAAATTATGGGTGCTTCCACTATCAACCAGAATGATGACCTTCCTATTCTTGATGTAACCAATTAGCTTGAGGGTTTGGGGAGTGGAGAAGCTAGTGAGAGAATTGATGGAAATGACTGGTTCTACTTTGGGAGGGTCTGAGGGAGGGGTTATGTCAGTGGTTTCAGGTGACTCAAACACAATGGGAGTTTCAACATCCTCTTCCGAAATATCCTCGGAGATGGACATAAAAATATTTTGTTCCTTACACTTGTGGCTCGGGAAATATTTTTCATCACAATTATAACAAAGGCCTTTGAGTTGGCATCCAACCATTTCAACCTTGGTCAATTTTTGGATCTTTAATGGAGTGGAGGGAGTAGTGGTATTTATTGGTTTAGGGCGAGGGATAAAGGAGGGTTTCCAGTTTTGATAAAATACAACCTATTGTGCTTCTTTATCTCTTTTAGTAGCCTCCACCCAACTATGAGGCTGAGCCATGAGGACATGGGCCCGAATCTCATCCTTGAGGCCACTGATAAAACACTCTCGGAAAAAGGCATCAGACATGCCTTCTGTCCAAAAAGCCAGGCGCTCAAAGGAAGCTATAAATTCTT
This sequence comes from Picea glauca, assembly GCA_000966675.3. Classification (NCBI taxonomy): domain Eukaryota; kingdom Viridiplantae; phylum Streptophyta; class Pinopsida; order Pinales; family Pinaceae; genus Picea; species Picea glauca. Next base: position 137,340 of record JZKD02S0434991.1, read on the forward strand.
CCACTGTTCCTGATTGTTTCAACTTTATCAAACAACCCAAATGGTTGGTGTTAGTGTCAAAGCATTCATAAAGCTCTGCCACGAAGTGTGTCCAAGCAATATACCCTTGACGGGAAGTTTTTCTCCATTGCCACCATTGCCAACGTTCTTGATCTAGATGGAGAACACCATAACGGAGTTTGGTCAAGTCATCTGTAATACCGTATAAAGAGAAATAATGTTCCATTTGGGTTACCCAACCAATCGGGTCCGAGCCATCAAATTTGGTCACATCCACCTACGAAAGGCGTAGGTCGTGTTGAAAGTGATGGTGCTAAAAGTTATGGGAATGAGAGGAATGTTCACCTTCAGTATGTGGAGGTGAGTCAGAGGAAGGGTTATCTGTAGGGATATCCATCTTGGTGTAGAGTGACGAAAAGACAGATTCAATCTAGGTGGTCAGTGTTGAAAAGTCAACAAGAAACATGTGTCTAATTTAGTTTTCCCTTAATTAAATTAGACAATAAATATTAATCTATTATCTCATTCATAACTGAGTGATTTGGAATTGTAA
>JZKD02S0434991.1:142070-159457 GCA_000966675.3 Picea glauca
TTCATTAATTCACAATCAGTTAACTCACATGCAACTTAAGATTCGCCACAGTTAACTACATGCATGTCATTCCAATGGACACCAATTGAGATAACGGGTGAAAGAGACAGTTTGGCTATCAGTTGTGATTTGTTCACACATGCAGTGGATATGCTTATGATCATGTGCAAATGAGGCAATTGTATTCATTCGATTCATTGTGAGAATTCAGATTGCAGAGTTTGTGCAGAGGAGGCAGGCTGTCTGGACACAGGAATTGGCGCATGCATTTGCTAATTTGGGTATGACAGTGTGAGACGATTGTATTGTACTGAGAGCTATTGGTTTAGAGTTTTGTATGAGATTGTTTCATGATTCATGATATACATAATATATGATAGTGGGATTTTTAGCTTTAGGCTTTCCCAGTAAAACTTATGTGTTGTGTGTTATTGATATTTCACTTTGTGCTTATGGTTGTGATCGTGGTTTAAATTTCTTCCGCAAAAGTAATAGTAGAAGCGATTCTATATTTAACAATAGCGAAACTTGTTAGATCAGGAGAATCGCAGGAATAAATTAATTTGTATCGAAATTTCTACAGTCAGGTCTTGTTTGATTTCCTCCATTGAGGACTGCATGGTTGTATTGATGGTGGCAACATTGGCACTGAGTTGTTTCACTTCTTGTTGGGTCTCGGTGAGACTAGATTGCAAGGTATTGAAGCGAGCTTCCAAGTCTTGGCTATTAGTATGGGCCATGAGAACGAGGGAACTGAAAAGGGGCGGGCGGGGTAAAAAAATTTTCTGAAAAAAGATATGTATGAATGTGATAAGGGAGAAGAGATGAATCCAATGGAATAGGTCTCAAATAATGGTGAAAAAATTTCTAGACTCGTTGTTTTTTTTTTTTTTAACACCTGTGGAGTTATACTTCAGTTTAAAGAATACTGCAGTGATGAAATTCCCAAATTCTTAATCAGGAAGAAATGTGTAGTTACTTGGCAACCCGAACACAGTTGCATGACAATAGATCTTGTCTGTTTAAATTTTCTTATGTTTCTGTCCCCAAGGGTTAGGTATTCAAGGTTTCTACAAACAAGGATTTTCCCTGTGCTATATCTCTCTGATATACATGCGAGATCCAACAGTAGTACTCGGCCCAATATATTAGGGCACTAACTAAGGAGGATAGACCATACCCTTAGTCGTACTACCCAACTACCCAGGTACTAGAGAGTATCTTCCCGAGTGTTGTTCTCGGTGGCACTATAGCAGTTAGGCGGCTAATCCGTTTATCTAAAGAGGGCTTAAGGAAATCTAGGTTGATCCGTACATAGGTGATGTCTGATGTGCTACCACTTGAAGGGGTACCAACAGAGGTTACAAGGGTGGCCAACAGATGTGCGCTTAAGAACCACTTGTATTTCCTGTGTGTATGAATCCCTCAACCGTGGGTTTATGCGTGTAATGACAGATCTCTATGGCTTGAAGACGTCGGAATACATCTTTACCCTGAAAAAAATTACCCACAATTTCTGCCAAGGAAAGTGCTCTGATACCACTTGTAATATACCAGATATAAAAAGTATGCAGAACATAAATAAAATACTAGAAATGGTAGAATAACAAAATATAACCAGAGCAATCACCACAATAACACTGAAATGATATAAGAATAACAACAGAAATAACACTTTGATTATGAGAGCAATGTTCACGGGCCCCTTCGAGGGGGAAACCTCAAGTTGAGCAGAGGTCTATTACAATAATCTCCAAGCTAGGGTTCTCATACCTTCGACTCCTATTTATACTAAATATGTCTATCAAAAGAAGCATCTAGAGGAAGATCCTTCTAGAAGTAGAAGCTTCTATTAGGTCTTCTTACATTCGACTTATTCTATTTTATTGCAAGGCCTTATTAATATTGACCTATATTACATCTGAATATATTGTTCTACCTATGTGCGTGTTAGGACCCTAACAATGCACCTTGCCAAATCCTCCTTCCCCGAGTTAGGTCACAACACAAATCCTTACACAGTTCGTACACAAAACCTCTTACATAACACCCACACTTAGCTTTGCAAGCCTTAACACGTTCGTGCACAAAGCCAACTAGCCATGCACTAAGCCGATCAATGACTAGTAACTACTTCTTACATTGCCTAGCTACTTATTTATACATTACAAAAAGGGCCTAAACATGGGTAAACCCATGGGTCGACATCCCCATACCCGTTACATAAGCCCAAAACCCAAAAATCCCTAAAAAGGGGTCGAGATCCCGCGATCTCCACTTCGACTTGTGCTCCACCTTCAACAGCCTGTTGAAGTCCCAAAAGTAGGTCAAACATGACCAAGGATCCTCAAAACTTGGTCAAGGGCCAACATCACATCACTACCTTGCACCTTTGGTGCTCATCGAATTCCATTAATGATGATTCTATTCAATTGAGATTATTTCAATGCACCCTCATCGGAGCTGCTACAAAATGATATATTGAGCTACCTAGGGGGGCATATGGGACTTTTAGTCAATTGGTGTTGGTCTTCCTTAACCACTTCTAGTTTCCCATTCATTACGATGCTGGCCTAGAAATTTTGTCAACTTTGCGTTAGGACACCGCCACTCATATCTCGGATCATATCCAGGAGTGGCGTAGAAGAAAGAGGTTGATTAAGACCCCTATACCCCCAAACTTTATTTTATAATGGTTCCTTAAGTATTTGCACACTCTTATCTCGAAGGACGTTGCTACTTCTGGGGTTACCACTGAGGAATAAGAAATATTTAGAGACCAATAGTTAGACTTGATTTATTCTCAGTCTGGGATGTTATACCACCTTCTTTCGGATGCACCTTGATCAACTTACAACCCTAGAAAAAATCCTAGACCTCATGCTGATCGCATCGTAGGTACCGCCAATGTAAAGTCTATAGACTCAGTGACAAGCCATTTGAAAATTTGTCTCTAAACCAATCTGCAAGACGGCCAACTTCGTCTATGTCTTCCAACCCCACTCAGTCGGCGGATGTACATTCCGTGCAATCATCAGCCAACCCAAATGGTATCCAACAACCAGGTGGGAATAAGAAGAAAGGACATAATAATCATAAGGGTGGGAAAAATGGTAATAAACCCAAGGAAAATGGTAATAATGAGAAGATGAATAATAATGTTGGAGAGGGAAAATGACAAATATGTAAGGTGATTTTTCCCTATAAGATTTTCACAGATAATCAACTTACCCATTTATGCCCCAAACTTGCAGAAGATGCAAAGCTATTATATCTACTGCCCACCATGTTGACGAATCCATTCCCACATAACCAACACATGGCCTTGAGTTCCTCAAACACCAGAAATGCGGCTGGCGGGAGTCAAAACTCACCGTTGCAAGATGACGACCGTTTGTGTATCAATATGGTCAATGCGAAAGTTAATGTAGCCACTCGATCTCTAGATTATATCTCTTCACAAGCTATTCCTAGTCTAGAATCGCCTTCTGCTCCTCCGGAGACAACTTTACATATTGAAAAACCAGAGCCATCACCTTGTATTCCAAAAGGAGTACTCAAGCGCTCTACCCATAATCCCAATGCTAGAGCTACCCATAACTACTCTATTTTTGACGATTTGGGACAAACCCCTTGTGCGATGTTGGCTTTGGAGGTACTCCAGATGTGTCCTTCATAGAGGAATGCCTTATTATCTACTCTAGAAGCTCTAGAACCCAGTGGATCAAAATTTATCAAGTTTGATGTCACATATGTGAAGCCTCGCTTGCCTTACCATGTGTCTTTCCAAATCCACATGGAGTACTCAAAGTATATCATCAAACGTGCGGTTTTTGATGAAGGTGTTGTCACTTGTGTGATGTCCCTTCTCTATTAGAAAGATCATGGTTCTCTGACTCTTTCCAAGTCATCGAACATGTCGACTTCTTTTGACGGTCACTCCTTCCGCCCTCACGGTATTCTTCTTGCCTTTCCAGTCCATTTAGGTGGGAAGACGATAGAGGTGGAGGTAGAGGTAGTTTATGCGCCTCTTGGTTATAACTTGTTACTAGGATGCAATTGGACCTATTCTATGGTAGTCGTCATATTGTCCATCTTATTTACCATTTGTTTTCTTAATGAAGGGAATATCATGACGATCGACCAATTGTCCTTTGCGTACTCTAGTCCTAATGCATATATTGGACCGTCGATCCTTGCGATCGATAATTGTCAGTCGACAAATGAGAATATCGGTGTCAGAATGTATTCTTCCCTTATGGGTACTTTTGACTTCGCGGCACTGAATCATCACGTTTATGCCATGTCCAGTAGGCCTCTTTGAACCAGGAGGTCCATTCCTTTCCACACTTCCTATTTTAGCGATCTGTGGACCCTACCTTCCTTGACTTCATCTTGTGAAGGTCAGTTTCATGTTGGAATGTCCATGCCACTATCGACAGCAAAGATTGTGTATCAATTTATTATTTACTCTTCCACCAATCCCGATCATGTTACCTCATCAACGGACGAGGACGATCCTGTTCTTAGACCCGTGTGGGCCACTTCATTGTCTTGTTTGCATGATTTATTCGATGAGACTTTGCCTTCGGATGAAGCTATCCTAAAATCCATGAATGGTTCCGACAAACCTTGGGATGATATGCATCACCACTCTTATTTTCTCCTAGAGCTTGAAAGAATGAAACAAGATGATTTTCAATCTACTTTGAGTGAGATAGTCGGTCACGTCATAATTCCAATTGATATGCACGACATTTATGCCAAAGGAAACATGGCAAGTATTTATCCTACCGTCACGATCGATATCTCTCGTACCCTTGGCAAGGTTGAAAATGTTAATATTAGTAAGGATTGTTCACCAGAAGAAATCTTGATCTACACAGAACTCTTCAAGGAATTTGGAGATGTATTTGCTTGGTCATATGAAGAGATGCCAAGAATCGACCCTCATATTGTTGAACATGATATTATAACTTATCTGGATGTTAAACATGTTCAACAATGTCTTAGAGTTGTCAACCCTCGAAAGGCCCCTGCTATAAAGGCAGAGGTGGAGAAGCTACTTAACATTGGCTTCATCTACCTGGTTCCCTTAACTAAATGGGTATCCAACCACATTCCTGTAAATAAGAATCAAGGAACCATCCTTATATGTATGGAATTTCGTGACCTAAACAAAGCCTTTCCTAAAGACAACTTCCCGATGCCTTTCATCGATCAGATTCTCAACGAGTGTGCAGAAAGCAAAGTATTTTCTTTTATGGATGGATTTTGAGGATATAACCAAATTCAAATTAAACCCAAGGATCAACGCAAGATGGCATTTATTTGTCCTTGGGGTACTTTTGCATATCGAAAAATGACTTTCGGCCTTAAAAACACCGTAGCAAACTTTTAGCATGCCATGACTTTCTCTTTTCACGATCTTAGGAATATAGTCGAAGATTACCTCGATGATATTTCTTCTCACTATCATAAGAGAGCAGATCACGCTATGCACCTTCGGCCTATGTTTGAAAGATGTCGTTACTATAGAATCTGGTTGAACCATCACTAGTGCATATTTTGCGTTAAGTCTAGTCATCCTTTGGGTTTTCTACTTTTTGAGACCGAGATCACGGTAGATCCACGGTTGTGGAAATACTTCGATTTCCTCCCCCATGCACTATTAGACAAATTCAGGGTTTGCAGGGGAAAGCTAACTTTCTTCGTTGGTTTATAGTGAATTATGCCAATATCACTAAGGGTTTCATGCTCCTTTTGAAGAAGGACACCCCTTTTATCTGGGATGAGCAAGCCCAGGAGTCCTTCTATGCTTTGAAGAAAGACTTGGTATCGACACCTCTGTTGAAGCCTCCTAACTACAGTAGAGATCACTTTCTTTATATTGTCGCGTTTGCAGAGACGATTGGTATGGTTTTGGTTTAGGAGGATGATGAGCTTCGCGAACACATCATCTACTATATTAGTCAAAACTTTGAAATGTTCCTGACTTGGATAGTCTAGGAAATGCTGCTAATGTGTGTGTAGGATCAAAGGTTTACAACATATAAATGATCATACAAATAATAATCGTGACAAAGAACTGCAAAGTTTGAATTATGATACCTCTGTGGATTAAAAATGGTCAAATGCAGCTGAATAAATTGACAATACTCGACTAGATCAATAGACAAAGGATCTTAGCCAGAATACAAATAAGCAACTACGGCTAAATAAAATAACAACACTCGGCTAGATCAAAAGACAAAATATTTTAGCCAGAATACAAATAAGCAACTAAAAGATAATACCCAGAATATGGGAGCACTGCAAAATCAATGAAGAATGATGGAAGACTTGGATGATCTTCCCGGTGACTAGGGTGTGTCTTTCAACACTGAAATCAACCAACTGGTGTCTTCCTCTTGGAATACACTGAACTATCTTTCCTGAGATGCACCTCTTCTCCTCAATGACAAGTCATAATCTACATAATCATGAATTAGGTCACTAACCCTTCCTTTATAGCTTTCCAAAACCCTAAATCATGTTGAAACCCTAATTCACTATTGACTTCCAAAACCCTAAATAACTATTGAAACCCTAATTCACTGTTGACTTCTATTTTTAGCTCATAATGACTTAAAAGTGATTTTAACCCTTTTTAGCTCAATGTCACTTTCTGAATATAACACCTGTGACTAGAGTGACCTCTAGTAACCCTGTTTACCCCTCTTTGGCCCTGGCTATAGTCTAACGGGGCGGTTTAGACCATTAAGCCTCCTCTCTAGAGCTCATATTTGGAAAGGGACATTATAGTCCTCCCTTCTCGAAATTTCTTGTCCTCGAGCAATACTAGTCCAGGGTGTTGCAACACCTGCTCGCTCTCCCAAGTAGCGTCCTCTACTGGAAGCCCTCTCCATCTAATCAAACACTCTCTGATGACCCTGCTCCTCAGTTTCTACTCCTGGAACTCCAAAACCTCCTCCAGAACTAACTCCAATTGTCCCTCCTCATCCAACAGGGGAAGCTCCTCTGATGTGCTAACGAATTGTCCCACTGCCTTTTTTAGGCAAGACATGTGGAACACGTTATGAATCTTGCTCCCTTGTGGAAGCTCTAGCTCATAAGCAACCTCTCCTACTCGGCGCATGATCCAGTAAGGAACATAAAATCTAGGCTTGAGCTTCTCGGCCCCACTCTTCTTCATAGACGACTGTCTGTAGGGTTGGAGTCTCAAGAAAACCAAATTTCCAACCTCAAAGATGCGCTCTAACATGTGCCTATCCACACTTATCTTTTGTCGGTTTTGCATCGTTTGCGGGTTCTCTTTCAACAACTTGAGAATCTCCTGACTCTCTATGATCCAATCCTTGGCCTTGGGAGCTCTTCTCTCCCCGAAGACCAAGTCTACCAAAGTGGGAGCATCATATCCGTACAATTCTTGGAAGGGTGTCATACCAATGGACATGTGGAAGATGGTGTTGTAGCAATGTTCTCCTAAATGAAACCACTTTACCCACGTTCTCTCTTGTCCTCCTACATAGTTCCTCAAATACCCTTCAACCCACTTGTTGACAATCTTAGTCTACCCATCTGTTTGAGGGTGATAGCTGGTGCTAGGTGTCAACTCTGTCCCCACCAACCGAAACAACTCTCTCCAAAATGTCCCTATGAACCGACTGTCCCTGTCACTGATGATGTTCTTCGACAACCCATGAAGTCTGAAGACCTCCCTGAAGAAAATCTTGGCTACCTGAACTGCATTGTACTCTGTCAGTATGGCGTAGTAGTGAGAAAAATTGGTCAATCTGTTGACCGCTACATAGATATAGTCCTTACCCTAGACCTTGGGTAGACCTGTGATGAAGTCCATAGATATACTCTCCCATTTCTGCTCTGGAATGGGCAGTGGCTGAAGTATCCCTGCTGGAAGAGCATGCTCTGACTTGTTCTGCTGGCAAGTCACACACTCACTGACATGTCTCATAATGTCTTGTTTGAGGCCCTTCCATGAGAACCTCTCTGATATGTCTGTAGGTTTTGAAAAACCCCTGATGGCCTGCTAGAGGTGAATCATGAACTGCAGTGAGGATCTTCTTCTTAAGCCCTAAATATGGCACCAAGTAAACTCTATCCTTGTAAAATATGACATCATTAATGACCCTATACCATTCATCCTGTATCTTCCCATCCATCACCTCACAAGCAAACTTGTTCTTGGAATATTCCACTAACAAGTGGGATTTCCAACCTATTGAAATATCCATCAAAGAACATGTCACAGGTCTCCTCGATAGTGCATCGACCACAATTTTCTTCTTCCCCTTGACATACTCTATGTCAAATTCGAATGTTTGTACCTTTGTCACCCATTTTTGTTGGTGCTCATTGAGGTCCTTCTGCTCAAGGAAATACTTCAAAATGTTGTGATCGGTCTTGACCACGAATTTGCTACCCACCAAATATTGTTTGAACTTGGTCAAGGCATGCATTATTGCCAACATTTCCTTGTCATAAATGGAGTACAACCTCTCAGGTTGACTAAGCTTCCAGCTCTCGAATACAATGGGGTGTCCTCCCTGCATCAAAACGGTACCGATCCCTTCGCCATATGCATCACACTCTAGTACAAATGGAAAAGTGAAGTCTAGTAGTGCCAACACTGGACAAGTGCCCATGACTTCCTTCATGTGATCAAAGGCTTCCTATAATTTCTTGGTCCATATGAAGTCCCCATTCTTGGTAAGATCTGTCAATGGTGCTCCAAGCTGAGAAAAACCCCGGATGAACCGCCTGTAATAGTGGCACAGCCTGAAGAAGCTCCTCAATTTTGTCACATTCTTGGGCATCGGCCAATCCAGAATGGCCCTGATCTTCTCTTGGCGCACCTGTAACCCCTGTGCACTAATGATGTGGCCTAAGTAAAGCAACTCTATCATACCGAACTCGCACTTAGACTCTTTGGCATATAATGACTGTGCCTCCATGATGCTCAATACCTCATCCAAGTGCCTCATACACTCTTTCCATGACCAGCTATAGATCAAGATGTCATCGAAGAAAACCAAGACTGATTTCCTTAACTGATCCCTGAATATATGGTTCATGCAAGACTGGAATGTAGCGGGTGAATTGGTTAGCCCAAATGGAATAACCAGGAACTTGAAGTGTCCAAAATGACATCGAAATGTCGTCTTCTCTATGTCCTGCTCTCAGATGTTGATATGATGATATCCAGAGTGTAGATCAATTTTTGAGAAGAAAACTGCCCCATGCAATTCATCCATCAACTCATCAATGCGTGGGATAGGGTACCGGTTCTTGATGGTTTTATTTTTCGAGGCTCGGTAATCAATGCACATCCTCATGGTGCCATCCTTCTTTAGAACTAAGACAACTGAAGAATCAAATGGGTTGATGCTCGGTCTGATGTGTCTCATCGCTAGTAATTCCTTGATTGCCTTCTTTATCTCATCCTTGAACCTCCTAGGATGACGATAGGGGGGGTGATCATAGGTTTGGCCCCCTCCTCCAACTTAATGGTGTTCTCAAAACCCCATTTCTAAATATCCTCTCCATCCTCTTGGATGAAACTGTCCTGGGTGCTCCTGTTGACATACCTCTTAGAACAACCTTCTTCCCATCTTGATCTCTGAATCCCATTTCAAAGGTTTGATAGTTGGTAGTGATTTTTCCCAAGGTAATCATCCACTGAACTCCTAACACCACATCTGTGTCCGATAGGTCAACCACATAAAATGTGTCTCTCACTGTGTAGTTGCCTAACTTCATCTCTAAGTTTGGAACTCTGTCTAGACACTCCACTGTGTGGCCATCTGCTACTGCAACATCAAACCCCTCAAACTCCTCTATTTGAAGTGCTTGTCTCGATACTAGTGAAGTGTCGATGAAGTTGTGGGTGGCCCCACCATCTATCAGGGTGATTGCCCATTGCCCCTGAATAATCCCTCTGATATAGAGGGTATCATACCTGGGAACACTAGAAAGGGTTGTTATGACACCTCCCTTTGTTGGTTTCCTTATGTTAGCCTGTTCTAGCAGTTGTGGGACTACTGGAGGATGGGCTCCTGCTGGTGTTGATGGTCTACGAGGAGGCTGCTCCTCTGCTGGTGTTGAATCCTCCTCTGAACTAGTGGATCCACTGTCATGCTTCTCCTCCTCACTGTCCATGTTGTCTGCTGCTACCTCAATATAATGAACCTCTCCCTTGCCCATGCACCTGTGACCTGGGACCCAAGGATCTTTGCAGCTGAAGAAAAGATTCTTCCTCATAAGCTCTCACCTAGTCTCATCATCCAACTTCTCCTTTCCCTTCCATTCTCTCTGTAATGGCTTCCTATCTTGATCCCTCTGGGGCACAAATGGTTGGAGAAATTTTTAGTCTTTGGCACTGAGTCTGCCATATCTCGAGTGCGAAGGATGGCATCTTGCAAAGTGGGAGGCCTGTATGCCTTCACCCATCCTCTCAAAGGCTTTGTGAGTCCTTCTGTGAATAGCATGATCATCCTGGGATCTGATATATCTATCACTTCCATAGCTACCCACTGAAACTCTGTGATGAACGCCTCTGTTGTGCCAGCTTGTCTCAACTAGGATAGATTTCTGAAGTGTATCTCGGGATCCTTCTCATCAAACCTGTCCATGAGCCTATCTGTAAACTCCCTATAGGAGGTGATGTGACTGTGACCCAATGTCAACAGTCCATGATACCACCACTTGTGTGCCTCACCCTCCAAGTGTAAGGTCGTGAAATTGATGGCCTCTATCTCGGTCATCTGGTTGAGCTTGTAATACGTGTATAGCTTTTGTACCTAAGCTCTGGCAGTGTATTTGGATGATCTGTCGAAAGAATGGATGGTGAGTTTCCCAACTTTTTGGATGAAATCAAGGTTATGCCCCTGTTGCTGTTGTGGTCCTCCCCTCTACGGCTCTCTGGGGCGGTTCCTGAGTCTGAGTCCACAGAACTCGACTAGGGTCATGTCCTGATGGAAGTCATGACCCAATGCTGCGTACTCCCTCCTATACTCTGCAATGTCCTCAGCATGAGTGGGTGGCCTCTGTCCTATCGATGGTGGTGCTGCTACCGGGGGTGCCCTCTAGAAACTGGGAAACAAGGGTCGAGGAATCCTACTCGCAGAGGTGTATGTGCGAGAGGGTGACTGGAGTCTATTGCCTGCTCCTGAGTTCCCCTATGTTGTATGTGGGACTTGTGTATCTAGGGTGCCCACTCTAGCCAATCTATCAACCACTTATGCCAAGGACTGAGACATGGTCCGTTGACTAGCTAACATATCGTTGATAACCTACTTGAAAGCTGTCTCTGAATCTACGGGGGCCTTTCCATTTCCCTCTGGTCACTCATATCTATCTCCTAGCATCCTCTCTGCCTCATTCTCATCCTCACACTCTGCCCTTCTCTCTGCTTCTCTGTGTGCCTCTTCCTCTTCCTCTAAGCTAGGAGGAAAAGGGGGAAAATCGGGCCTATGCCTTCTTTCCTGATGTCTGTTGTAAGTGACATATTCGTCACCTATGTGTTCACGGCCCTCTGGGTCTTCTTCTGCACTAATTGTCTTTAGTCATAGGTTGGAAAAACTAAAGCTCTAATACCACTGTAATGTTCTTGACTTGGCTAGTCTAGGAAACACTGCTAATGTGTGTGTAGGATCAAAGGTTTACAACATATAAATAATCATACAAATAATAAACGTGACAAAGGACTTCAAAGTTTGTATTATGATATCTCTGTGGATTAAAAAATGGTCGAATGAGGCTAAATAAACTAACAATACTCGACTAGATCAACATACAAAGGATCTTAGCTAGAATACAAATAAGCAACTGTGGCTGAATAAAATAACAACACTCGGCTAGATCAAAGGACAAAAGGATCTTAGCCGGAATACAAATAATCAACTAAAAGATAATACCCGGAATATGGGAGCACTGCAGAATCAATGAAGAATGATGGAAGACCTGGATGATATTCCCGGTGACTAGGGTGTGTCTTTCAACACCGAAATCAGCTAACTAGTGTCTTTCTCCTGGAATACACTGAACTATCTCTCTTGAGATGTGCCTCTTCTCCTCAATGACAATTCATAATCTGCATAATCATGAATTAGGTCAATGACCCTTCCTTTATAGCTTTCCAAAACCCTAAATCATGTTGAAACCCTAATTCACTGTTGACTTCCAAAACCCTAAATCACTGCTGAAACCCTAATTCACTGTTGACTTCTATTTTTAGCTCATAATGACTTAAAAGTGCTTTTAACCCTTTTTATCTCAATGTCACTTTCCGAATATAACACCTGTGACTAGAATGACCTCTAGTAACCCTGTTTACCCCTATTTGGCCCTGGCTATAGTCTAACGGGGTAGTTTAGACCATTAAGCCTCCTCTTTGGAGCTCATATAAGGGACATTCAAACTTAGTCGGTCTTAAGCTTAATTATTCTCATGTTGAAAAGCTAGCTTTGGTATTCATCCATGCAGTCCAATGTTTGTGTCATTATATATTACTTTGCAAGACTACTGTGATTTCCAATGTAAATCCATTTCAATACGTCCTTACCAGGCGTATCATAGGGGGAAAACATAATAAATGGATTTTCATTTTACAAGAGTTCGATCTCGATTTTGCTTCGACGAAATCCAAGAAATCACTAGTCTTTGTAGAGTTAATAATCAAATTTCCACGATTAGAAGAGGATGTCATCCATGTTGATTCATTTGTAGATGAACACATTTTTCTTGTCTCATCGTCTGATCCCTAGTATGGAGACATTGTTCTCTATCTCCAAACTCTAAATTTCCCTCAACATCTCTCACAAGATGACCGATGGTGTGTAAGGTACCAAGCCAATAATTATACTATCGTCAATGACACTTTGTATCACCGAGGAATAGAGAATATCTTGCTTCGTTGTTTAACTCACGAAGAATCTGAGTTAGTCTTGAATGATTGCCGCAGTGGGGCTTGTGGTGGTCATCTATCCGAGCTTGCGACATCCCAAAAAAATTTGCGAGCTGGTTATTTCTAGCCTACTATCTTTAAATATTGTATTGAATCGATTAAGAAGTGTCACCCCTACCAGGTTTTCACTCAGAAAATGCGCTCGCATCCAACCCCTCTTAACCCATTCATTATCATCGGCCCCTTCACCTAGTGGGCGGTGGATTTTGTGGATTTCAACCCAACTTCGGCTGGGGGAATCAACACATTATCGTGGCCATCGAATACCTTACTAAGTGGGCTGAGGCCATGCCTATAGTTAAATATGATGGGAAGACTATTGCCTTCTTCTTATTCAATCAAATTATCGCCCGGTTCGGTATCCCGAATGAGAATGTCACTGATCATGGTAGTCACTTTCAGAATGAGATGATGAAAGATATATCATCTAAGCTGGGGTTTAGACATGATCATTCTTCTCCTTGTTACCCCCAGGAAAATGGACAAGTAGAGGCCATCAACAAGTCTCTCAATACCATTTTGCAAAAAACTGTTAGCTAGAGTAAATTCGACTGGCACATCATGCTATATCCCGCTCTTTGGGCATATCGAACCTCAGTCAAGACTGCCACCAGTTTTTCCCCATTTCAGTTAGTGCACAGTGTGGAGTCGATATTACCTATTGAATGTGAAATCCCTTCTCTCAAGTTGGAATTTGCACTCCTACCTGACACTTCCGATCTCAAGCGACGCCTTGTGCACCTAGAGAGTCTTGACAAGTAGTATCGAGACGCCTCTATGGCTATCGAAGCGAAAAAAATACATGTCAAGGTTTAGTATGATAAGTCTGTCTATCCTCAATTGTACGCTAAGGGTGACTTGGTCCTCTTGTATGATCAAGCCAAGGAACCACTGGGGGCAAGCAAGTTTAAACCCATGTGTCACAGTCCTTATATCGTGCGATGTGTTCTAGAAAATGAGCATATGAGTTAGAATATTATGAACGGAATATGTTGGCTGAGCCCAAAAATGGGCTCTACTTGAAAAGATATTATGCTTGAGCCCCAAGATTGGGTGGAACTCTTTGTATACTAATGTAATTTAGTGTATATTTCTTTTTCCTTTCTTTTCGTCTTCGGGTTGCTTATCGAGTTTTCACTTAGTTGAAAGATGTCAACAGAGTCTTCGGTATACCTAGGATTCGCAGACAGAGCCACTCATCATACACGGAACCTGGCTTCCTCCGCTTGGGTGGTTTACTCACCCGAGGGTCTGCTGGTGTCTTCAGGTGGCGTATGCCTAGGGCCATCCATGAATAATGTGGCCGAATATAGTGCCATTATAGAACTTTTGCGCAACACTATCTCACATGGTATTCGCTCGTTATAGGTTCACCTATATTCCCAGTTAGTGGTATGTCAGTTGAATGATAGTTACTGTGTACGTGATCCTACTTTACTTCGATGATTCCTACGGGTACATCTTTTAGAATGACAATTTGATTTTATTACTTATTATCATATTCATAGGAGTTCTAATCATGTATCATATGCTTATGCTAATTTCATTTTAGATTGGCATTTGTCACATAACTAAAGCAAAGAAAACCATCTCATCAATATACACATTGTAAAATATAAATAAAGTCGAAGATCCCTTTTTATATATTCAAAAAATATGGTGTTTATAGTACAAAATTGGGGCTAATACCCTAAATACATATAAAACCGGTACTACAATATCCATGACATCTACGCCTGTGGCACTAGATATATGTCATGGTAAAAAACCATGGCGTTTTTGAGATGCCTAAAGAGTCGTACCCACACTCTGGGTACACCAACCACCTGTCGCTGCATGGCTTCAGGAAGATCCTCTACCTGAACCATGGGAATCCTCTGAGTCAAACGAGATAGGTTGCCCTACACTTTTTGTAGGACTCTCTCAACTTCTCCTCCCATCACCACGTCTCCCCGGTTCCTCCATCGATGTCAACGAAACTCTTTCGGCCATCGCGGACAAACATCTGCGTTACACAAGTATCTAGTCAATACTCAAGCACCATCTAAAAATATTTTCGTTCTATTCTACAAAAATATGAAATCTGTAAAAACTTTCGACATACCTATGTCACTGTAGGTGGTCCTTGGTGGGAGTGGCATGTTCGGATCCCCTTTGAAGTCGATCCCTGCATAGGGATAGTCATCTAGGGCGATGACCTGTCGCTTCCACCAGAAGAAGAAATCTGCGTCGTAGGTTGTGGGCACCCTACTTCCCTCTACCGCCTCATTACCTTGGTCCACCGTGTCATGGCTCGATCTTGAGGTCCTCTAGGAATAATCTTGACTCTAGGTCCCAAACCTGGAAACCGATCGAAGAAGAAACTGCATAGGATAGAGGCAAACCCAAAATTTCTCTTTCTCCCCTATTTGCACTCTGTCAACTGGCTCTTCATATTTTCCAGTAGTGAGGTACACCAATCATATACTGTGGGTATCATACACTGCACTGCATGGAACATGAGCGGCCTCGAATCTGGATGCAACGAGGTTGAACCTGTGATCCTGGTTAATACAAGAACAATAATCTTCAGGCTGATATTATTTATTTCCTGGATAGGGAGTTGAATCCCGACTTTTGGGGTCCCTGCTACATAGTGAGCGTCGATATACTCCTTTATTTTCATTCCACTCCCTGCTCCCTGTGATCTGAGGTTTACAACCTCCCCCTGGCATGATAGTCCAATCAAAAAGTAGATATCCTCTACTTGAATCCTCAATGGTTTCCCATCGAGGTTGAATCTTTCACTCTCAGGGTCCCAGTAACCCAAAAGCATCTCGAGCAACCTCACCTAGGCCCTCATTCCTTTGAGAGACCAAAATTTATATAATATAGATCTCTTTAAACCCATTTGGAGCCCCAGATCTTGATCCACAACACCATCGAACTCCTCGTGCTCTCTTTCTCTCCATTCAAGAACCATCCCGCCAAGGACAAATCAAAATTTGAGTTAGAATCCTTAAAAATCATTGTTTGTGTGCATGTATATGCACTACTTCAATTACAGTCGCATATAGGGCTTGGTATACGCACCCTGTAGTTTGCATAGGCACACATAACCCATCGTATACGCGACCCAATTGAAGACAACCCACATACACCGAATGTCTCATTTTGCACCCTCAATTACTAAAAATTTGGAACCTAATTAAAAAATTTAATCCACTGGAAATGAAGAGGAAGTGAAGTAGATTTACCTAGTCTAGATGGTTGTTGATTTCGTTGCATGACGCTCTCGCAGTCACCGTTTGAATCTCAGAGGTATTTTGGTCCAATTTGCACTAGTTGGGTAAAAAATCAAAATGGTATAGTAATTTTTGGTTTTGTTACTATTTATAAACTATTTTTACTCACTTTCTATAGTTTTAAGCCATTTTTTCACCTAATGGACTAATATAAAGGTGGATTGAGTTGATTTTTGCAGTTTTAACCTGGGATTCTTGTGGATTTCAAAGTTATGTAGGTCGTTCGTCACCATGGGCAGGTATTTTTATTACCCAACATATAGGATAGGTATCCATTCCATCATGCATTTTTGCATTATCCTATAACTGCCACTTTTATGCCTTAGGTACGAGCCCATTTGTTGTGACACAGAGCCTTCCATCTACTATAAGTCGTGTCATTATCAAGTGGTAGAGACTTATCGAACATGGGTGCCCTAGCTAGATCCCCTACTACATTTGGTGCCCATGCAGAGACTTTTTCAATAGGATCAAGTGTCCCTCATAGCTAAGTACATGACTTTATGTTGAGCGTCATTTCTCACTCATAAACATGCTACCTTATACCCTGAGGACTCCCAACTGAGTTTAATTTAAGCTCTTTTCCAACTCGTCTTCAAAAAGAAAAAATATTGTCGAGTGATTTGTCCCTTTCACACTCGTTAAATTGGACTTGAAAGGCCATGAGTCTTAGTTAAGCTCTTTTCCGACTTGTTATCAAAAAGTGAAAAGATTGTCCAGTGAACTTGTCTCTTTCACACTCGTAAATTGGATTTGAAAATACGTCTATTTGGCACAAGTTTATCCCTTTTTCACACCAAGTAAACTAAAACTCATAAAAAGGACATTTTTTAGTGTTAAGTTGTGATTGCATCTCATGCCCTTGCTTGCAGTATTGAGCCTATAATTGGTTCTCACTTTGCGTTCTAAATTTTTTTCCTCAGCAATTTTTGCATGCTCAACCAAGCAGATCCTTGTTTATATCCTTCGCAATTTGACACCCTATACCTAGGAGGGAACATCTCCCCGAGTGTCCATCTCCTGGATGCATTTTCCCTACATTGAGCATAGGTATGTTCCAATATTGGAACTAGTTTTTCTTACTTGCAACAATCGTTTCCTCCTATGTATCATAGAAT
>JZKD02S0434991.1:159467-187701 GCA_000966675.3 Picea glauca
GTCATTATCCAGTCTCCTATATTTTAGGGGAGAATATTCCACCTGGAGAATATTCTCTTTCAGTTGACACTTTAGTTTGACTAGTTGAGTTGAGTTTAGATGTTGCATTGGTTTTCTCACCATGCAAAATTGGGATCATCACCAACTCACTACTCTTTGTTCAGTCAGTTAACTGAAGACTAGTTGACTAGTTAACTCAGCTAGGTGGCAGTTCACTCCCGTAATTGCCTGAGAGACTGGACTAGGTGGCAGTTTACTCTTGTAACTGTTGGTGTGTGTCCAGATCAATCTATACCACCACTATGGCTCATTAGTTACTCATTTATTCTATATATTGTAAATTATTCACTCTTTGAGTGTGGAATACGGTTAATGAGAATTCTTCCATTCTTTCTATCTTGCTTCTTCTTTCTTAATTTCTCTCTGCAAATGTGTGTAGTATTTTCTAGCTAGATCTATTCTGTGCAGATTCAACACATTTACAGCTAGAAGGTATACAATTTTAACATGGAAGAAACTAGAGCAATCAAGATTAAACTAAATTAAACTGATGGTTGCCATCATAGTAGGTTGTGAGAATGAATCATAGGTTTTATTTTAGGGCTTCATAGTTTATTTTTGTTTAAATATGGTAGATCATATTGTTTCAGAGAATCAAGCAGACTCTGAAGCAGTAGAACAATTCCAAAAAGGTTTGATGTATCAGTATATATTGTCTAAACATATGATTTTTTGAATTTTTTCATTCGAATTTGGTGAAACAGAACTTGGTGTAATCATCATTTTCTGTTGTCTAAATTATATTTTTAATATAGAAATGACTTCATCAGCATGAAAAAATTTCAGAGTATTCTAATTATACAAACTCAATCACTGAAATCTGAAGTTCCAACAATTTTTGACAGGATTTCAATAAAAATTGATTGGAAAATATGTCCATAAAAACTCCAAAAAATCGAACATTTAGACTAGGTTGTGTCAACTGTGTCAATAGTGTTCAGCAGCTAAATTTCTCCAACCCCTAAACAAATTCTAACCCACGTGGTCGATGGATCATGACCTTTCAAATGGTTCTTCTATTCTACTTGATGGTTGGGTTGCAACCTGGATTCAGGCTTGCATTGAGAGCGAAATTCCAACTGTTCTAGCTCTTGGCCTTGAAATCTTGGATCATATTTGTGAATCTAATGTTATAGACTTTTCTACAACCTGGGTTGTTGTTTCAAAATAGTTCCAAGATCCTCTGTTAGATCCTATGATTGAAAACAATCTATGCAATCTGTTGCACTGGGGCCATGGATACAGAAGCCATGATTGAAATTCTTAGAGCTCTGTGGCTCCAGGAACTCCCTACACTCAAGAGTCTCTAGGCACCCTCAAGGCTTCACACCTTGGGTAACCACCCAAACAATTCTCACTCTAGGGTTCTAGCCTTCCTCAAGGAAACCCAATGATAATTATGCATCAAATCCACAATGGAATTAACCTAGAATTCAAGGGATTCATAGAAAAAATAGGGTCACGGAGATTTCCTAGCTCACCCTCAACTCAATTCAGCGGTAACAATCAAGAAACAACTTAACAAAGATATGGATTATCTCAACAAGAAACTAGTACAAAGGTACATATTTGGTACACGAAAGTACAATGTTATAGATAAGATACAATGGGTAAGAATGAATGGAATAATTCCCCATTCCAATAAAAAATAGGGCTTAAATATGCATGGACCTTACTTTCCACTTGTAATTCAAAGAACCACTTTGGAAACTTTTTCCAAAGTTAGGTTAAAATGATCATATGATTTTTCCTTTGGAATATAATATTATTTATGCAATTAAGCCCCTTTTTAGGCCTACTAGCCCCCTCGCCTTTCCCTCTTATGGACTCCTAACCCTCATACTTTTTTTTTCTGATGGTTTGTAGCTGTGATGTTATTTTTATTAATATATGTGAGTCTATATGGGCATGTGCACAAAGTTGATGGATAAAAATGTGGCAATGGGGTGAGCACTAACACAGTCATGATGGAACCTATGCACATGCTTGAGAATGCGCATGCGTTCTTGATGTGTCAGGCTCGACAAACCATGAACCACCACCTAGGATGCCACATAGGCTCCTCAACAGGAACATGCACGTGTTCCTATTGGGCCTGATTAAAAGGGTCCGTAAACATATTTTTTCCCATTCCACCACCGCGCCACGGGTTTGTGAAAGAAATGATCCAATTGAACACTTGGATATTGCTAACAAAGTGTCCAAATGATCCTAATGTCGTCTCTGAGGAAAGATAGATATTTATTCACATTTAATTTCTTGTTTTTTTCATTTCCTAAACTATATTAATTTCATGTTTTTTGTAATTTTCAATGTTAATTAAAAAATCAACCTAGTTTATATAAATTCCATTATTAAATTGCATCCCTTTCATTTATCATGGAACATGGAGACAACCAAAACCCAACACAACCAAAAGAAGGAACACCGAACCACAACCCACAATTAACAAATGTAAACATGGAAATTGATGAAGGGTTTATGTCTCTTGGACCGATATGCGGTTTAAGATGTATTCTTTAATTTTGGAAATCCTCCTAAGTCCCTCCCTCCAGGTTCCCATTGCACGAAATACATAAAAAATAATTTTAAAAGTACTAAACAAGAAATATTGTGTTCAAAGAAATCCCTACAAATCTTCCATACTTGACTTATCCTCCTCTACTACATTGGAAATTTTATCCCCATAGACTCTACTATCAATATTCTTCTAATTTATGAGAAAATTAATGAATGGAATGAATCTCATATATAGATTTTAGGTGGCAAGGAATGGCTCCATCACATGATAACCATCCCCTCCAATCCAAGGGCAACGAAAATAGAAATCTGGTTGAAGGTTCACATGAGAATAGTTGGCACAATGGGTAGGACAATGTGATATATTGATGGCTTGACGAACTACGGTCCAATTTTAGAGTGATGTGTGAACTTTGATTGTGCTGCTATATGAAAGCATGGCTAGATATAAAGAAAATTTGTAATACCCCTAGGATGAACCTCATTGCAAATGTAATGTAATTGTACATATAGGTTGGTGAGCCAGGACAATTGGAGGTTAGAGTGCCTTTGTATATATGTATTTTGAGGCCATAATTCCTATGTGGTTATTAGGATTGTGAGCCAGAAGTTGAAAGGCCAATGAGCCTATTTTTGTAAATTTAATCACACTCAGTTTTAATGAAAACATATCACTGTTGGAAACCAACCATGTAAAAGAATATGGGGGGATAAACTCCATTAGAATGGAAAGGGGGGCCTAAGAGTCTAGAAAAGGAGATAAGCTAAGGGGGCTTAACAAAAAAAGGAATATTTTATCAATATTCCTAAAGTTAAAGTCTAAAGTAGGGGATAATGCATTTTATCCTAAGTCCCTATGAAGAAATGTATCACCATTTGAGGGAACCCATGTGTGGCCCATGTAGTTTCCAACATGACAAGTGTCAAGTTGGAAACATGCACCTAAGTTTTGGGGAGTTTAGCTCATTCAACCATGAGGGGGATGATTATTCATACCTCACCACATTATTTTCATGGGGGGACTTTCATGCAGCCATTATCATATTTGTACTTGTACTAGGGAGAGCATTGGAATTGGATTGAAGAGACGGGTTGGCAGGCTCGTAGGACATTGAAGAAGCGGGTTGTCAGGCTCATGAGAATTCTCTCCAGGGGGGAGAATTGTTGGGTTAATTGATTCCCAAGGTGCTAAGCTACAACTACAAGGATCTAAGACTTCCTCTCCAACCTATTGCTGAAGCCCCGGAAGGGAAGTGTGGTAGTCGAAAGACTGTTGAGTAGAGAAGGGGAACACTTCCTGGGGTGGGACATGCATGTGGGGAATGAGATACTGTAGGATGTTAGTTTGATTTGGCACTTGACTCTGAGTTGTATGTTGTCTAAGAGACCTTATCCTGGTTATGATTTCCTTACTCGGGTAGAGTTTATCCCCCGCCCGGGGGTGACCTGCTACTGAGAGTTTAAGAGCAGTGTGGTCTAAGGCTGGGAGGAACGTGGAAGGTCTACACACAATTGGTGTTCTTTTGATCAAAGATAAGTGTCAATTGTGTGTTAATTTACGTTCTATGTTACTATTTATGCATTTATTTTCATGGGTTTTTCCTGTGTAAGGTGCATGCATATTTCTGTTATTATTTTGTATGAATCTGTGTATTTGCAAAGTATTTTTATGAATTAAATTAGTATCATAGTTCATAATTTTCGTGTGGCATTTCCCAAGAGATATTTGTGGATGCTACAATGTGTTATTAGAGCTCTGGTTTCGACACTAAGCCTATATGGGCTTATTAACAGAGAACATAACTGAAAATGCAGATTATGCAGGAAACATGCTTGGCATAATGTCAGAAGATGTCTGCAAACTGTTCAATAAAATTATTGCAGTGAAATTAAAGGAATTTTGCAAATAATTTGGAATAACTAAGCCCTAAGAATTAAGTATAATAAAATTGAGTCTCTAATTGAGTAGATTTGGGCATGTAGATGGTCGAAAGTTGAAGTTATAGAGCAGCTAGGGTGCCCATGAAAAGAAGTGAGGCTAAATTGGGCAAAAGCCCCAATTTTTACAAAGGAATTCAAGAGGAATTCAATGCGGAAGAGGTGAATTTGAAGAGTAGGGGGTCAAATTCATATGTATAGACCCCTATTTGGTTGTATCGGGCTTAATTACAATCTCTAATGGTGGCCACAAAAGTAATTATAGAATGCCCATGATAAAATTTGGGAAAAAATCCCTAATTTTGTGGTGGAAATTATTGGAGAATTCATGAGTAATGCAATAAATGAACCAAGAATTAAAATATCAAAATTTTAATGGCGATCCAAGAAAGAAATTTCAAATTTGGGTGATTTTAGAAGTAAGAAAAATCGTAAAAATTTGGGTATTTCCTGTACCATTACATCAGCATGACGTGGAGGCCACATGTTAGCTGATGTGGTAGAATAAAGGCTTGTATTACCATGGTGGAAGGTACATATTGGATGGGATGATAGTTGGCAGGTGATGTGCAACCATGTGGTAGGCCAATTGTTAGTCCTCCGAAAGGGTGGTAAGATCTTGGAATTTGTCTAAGTATTAAGATTATCGTGGAGTGCTAAGAGAATCGGAGATATGGAAAGAGGTATGGTATTCCCATGGACCCGCAAACCCATAGTAAGAAGTGGAAAATCAGCTAAGTCCTAAGGATTGGTCTGGAGAACGAGTGGATGGAGTTCTAAGAGTAAAAGAAATATGGGGTCACCTGAACCCAGGGTGAAATTTTGAAATTTGACTAAGTGTCAAGACTTTGCGGGTGTGAAGTATATCGCAAAGGTGATGAAGCATAAGAAAATGAATGCGAACCCACAATGAGATCTTGAAGAAAATAACTAAGTAAAGGTGTATAATGGATATGGTGGAACACTACAATGTCTTTTGGAGGAGGAGGAAGTTACAACATGAATGAAATGGACTCATGAAACCGCGATAAACTTAAGAAAATATTCTAAGTATGGGAGCAAGTTAAGGGTGGCAGAACATGAGAGTGTATTTTGGAGTCCGCGAAAGTTTGAGGGAAGAAATAAAGAATTTAGACACGTGGTGAAATATTTTAACGATCAAGATCTAATTCGAAGATAGTCAGATGGTGGCTGAGCATCGAAGCTAGGATGCTCGAGCTAGCGAAATTGTCTTTCCTGTCATGCCATTAATAGTCTTCTTGCTCAAATATTTTGAAGGGGGATACAAGAATTAGTCATGAGGATTTGTGGACAACAGAGTCCATGTATTCACTCAATAATGTATAAAAAATAGATATTAAGAATTCACAAGAAATCATAAATAAATTATTTCTAATAAAATTCTGAAGAACAAAATGTTGTATAAAATGATGGATTTGTAAAATTCTTGTAGAATTACAAATCTTGTAGCATACACATTTTGAAGAACCAAGAACATAATTCAACGCAAGCATAATTTAGTAGAAAGATCAGTAAACCAAGACATGGATGATTCCCAAGGAACTTACAATTATAAAGATGAAGGACAAATATTTGGTATGGGTGTGGATGTTGTAGTAACAGAATCCAATGGGCATGGAGAAGACGGAAAGGAAGAGAGCATGAACTTGGTAGAGACCATAAAAAGTTTGAAGAAGGATGTCAAAATATATAAAGATGATAACGAGAAGATTATGAAAGTCAAGGAGTAGAAAGAAGGTTTTAAGATCAAGTTAATATAGATCTTGGATGAAATAGAGAATAAGATGGATAAAGAGACCGAGTCAAGCAAACCAGGGAGCTACCGGTCTCATGATGAGAGGATAAGAACCATAAGTGTTGGTAGGCATCACCATCACTATCCAAGGCATTAAAATAGGAGAACACACAGTAGTTCAAGTCCATCCCCTGCCAGGAAGCATAATAAAAAGTATGGGGTGGATGAGCTACAGGGATAAATAAATAAAATAAAACCACCTACATTTGATGGTGAACACAAGAAGGATGAGGATGTTTATACCTGGCTTTCAGGCAGGAGAAAGTGTTTTTAGTTGCATAATTAGTCTTCATAGGAAAAATGAATAATTTCCATATATCAACTCAAAGGAAAAGCATCAATGTGGTGGGATAAGTTTGTGAAAGTGCAACAAAGTGATGAGAAAAAGGTTATTTAGAGAGAATTCAAAAGGTATTTTCAAAAGAAGTACTTAACCAAACAATACTATGATAAGAAGGTGAAGGAGTTATTTGAAATCAATCTTGGGAGTATGACCATATATGACTATGAAAGGAGGTTCTTAGAGATGCTAAAATGTGTTTCCTTCCTCAAGGATGAAGAAGTTAATATTCAGAGGTACATGAGTGGGCTTCCATCATTTATCAACGACAAGATACAATGTGATGATACCAATACACTAGAGGAAACCATAAGGAAAGATAAATGCCTTTATGGTCAACATAGAGGAAGTCCAACTTTCCAAAATGCGTGGGAAGATAGGAAGAAGAGAAAGATGGAACAAAGGAGGAAGGGGACAAAGACACCATTATTCTGAAATAATTACCAAGGACAAACAACTCCTAAGGAACCCAATATCACTGAGACAATGGTGCAAAGACTAAGGAAACCACCTATTCAATTTTGGGGTTGCATGGGAGATCATATGTATAGAGATTTCCCTCACAGAGGTGAAAAAGTGAGGATTTTTCACAATGAACAAAAAGCTCAAATAATGGAGGACATGGGGCATAAATGTACCTAGGATCTACGTAGCTCTAGATAACAAGAAAGTTGAGTTTTGGTCACATATGATTGAAGTGGAAGGTAATATCAACAACCAAACCGTTGCTATTTTAATTGATTCAGGAGCTAGTCATAATTATCTAGATCCTAAGATGGTGGAAAGATTTCAATTTCCAAGAAACAAGCTTAGAAAACCATGGTTAGTGAAACTAGCTACATGTGTTGAAAGGAAAGTTAATGAAATGTTTAGCTAAAATGAAAATTAATGAAATGTTTAAGGCATGTCCAATGGACATGAATGGACTGGGCACAAGAGCATATTTGAATATCATACCTTTGGGCGCATATGATTGTCTCATTGGTATGGATTAGTTGGAAAAGCATCATGCTATCATAAATTGTTATAATAAGGCATTTAATTTCTTGGATGAGGAAGGGAACTTAAGGATAATTTAGGGAATTCCCAGGAAAATAACCATCAAAGAAGTTTCATCCTTGCAGCAGAAGAAAAGTTTTAGGAAAGGGTGTCAAATATTAGCAGCACATATGGAAGAGACACATAAAGATAATATTCCAAGTATTGAAGATTATGCAGTTTTGAAAGAGTTTGAAGATGTATTTAAAGAAATACCGGGATTGCCACCAAGAGGGATATTGATTCTCCAACAATTTGATCCCTGGAGCATCCCCAATATCTAAGACCCCTTACAGGATGAGTACACAAGAACTGAAGGAATTGAAATGAAACCTGAAGAGATTCTAAGGAAGGGGTATATACGCCCAAGTGTGTCACCTTGGGATGCCCTGGTATTATTTTTGAAGAAAAAGGATGGAACATTGAGACTTTGCATTGACTTCAAGCAATTGAACAAGGTAATTGTGAAGAAAAAGTATCATTGGCCAATGATAGATGACCTATTTGATTAGCTGAAAGATGCTAAGATATTATCTAAGATTGACCTTAGGTCAAGTTATCATCATGTGAGAATTAAAGAAGAAGACATCAACAAGATAGCCTTTAGAACTATGTATGGCCATTATGAGTTCTCAGTTTACAGTGGTGCCATTTGGGTTATCAAATGCACCAACTGTCTTCATGTATCTAATGAATTGTATTTTCAGAGAATACTTAGATAAGTTTGTCATTGTCTTCCTATATGGCATCCTTATATACTCTAAGTTTGATGAAGAGCATGAGCAACACTTGAGGATGGTGTTATAGGTATTGAGGGAGCATCTGTTGTATGCCAAATTGAACATGTACCAAAATCAAATTCACTATTCGAGGCATATCATTTTAGAGGAAAGGATAACAGTGGATCCATAAAAGATAAGGTTCATTGAAGGATGAGCAACACAAAGG
Source organism: Picea glauca (assembly GCA_000966675.3). NCBI lineage: Eukaryota > Viridiplantae > Streptophyta > Pinopsida > Pinales > Pinaceae > Picea > Picea glauca. The sequence continues at coordinate 168,128 of JZKD02S0434991.1, forward strand.
AATGTTTCTGAGGTGATATTGTTCATGGGACTTGCAGGTTACTATAGGAGATTTATTGAGGGATTCTCAAAGATTTCACACCCAATAACTTCCTTGCAAAATAAGGGTGTGAAGTTTGAGTGGACATCAAATTGTGAAAGGAGTTTCCAACGCTTAAAGGATTTACTAACAAGTGCTCCAATATTAAAGATTGTTGATATAGTGAAGACTTCATTGTATGCATTCGTGGTGGAGTTCTTAGTCAGAATAGACAAGTGGTATGATATGAATCAAGAAAACTAAAAGAGCATGAAAGGCTCTATACTACTCATGATTTGGAATTGGCAGCTACAGTGCATGCCTTGAAGATGTGGAGACACTACCTCATGGGAAAAATATTTGAGTTGAAGACAAACCATAGTGGTATGAAATATTTATTTGGACAACCAATTCTAAATGAAAGAAAAAATAGGTGGTTAGAACACCTCAATGAGTATGACTTTGATATAAAGAATATAAAGGATAAAGATACCAAGGTGGCTGATGCAAACAACAAGAGAGTGCATCATTGAGATGCATGCTACAACCATTAGCATGTACAAATCAGATTTGAAAGACAAAATTTTAGAGGCTGCAAAATTAGACCTACAATACATGGAATTAAAGGAAAAGAGAAATTTGCGTGGAGTCAAGAGAAATTTTCTCAAAGTCGTGAAGAGAGAAGAGTTCTGGACCATTGGATCTAGGAAGGACATGCAGCGAAGATCCTTGTACTCTGGGAGAAGAGTGCTTCAGAGGAAAATGAGTGCAGTGAAGCCAAAACTCCCGAAGGCTGAATTGTCGGATTCAATTGCGGTCGTCAATCTGAATGGGACACACGTTGTCAAATAGTGAAATTTTGAATCTTGCACTCTAGTGGAAAAGTGAAAAGGAGGTGGAGCATTGACCAAAATTCGTCTGAAGCACCAAAAGGTACGAAGCTAAATCCTAGCCGTTAATTGTGTAGACATGTGGAGTTATATCTATCACTTTGATGATAGACCACTTCGGGAAATTTGAAGGGAAAGTTTTTGGAGGTGAAAAGTCCTAAAGGGAGGATTTAACAAGAATCTTTGATGAATAGAGAGACACGTGGAGCATGGAGATTCACTCCGAAGAAGAGTCACTCCGGAAGATTTGGATTGTGAAGGAATAAAAACTTCTGAAGGTCGGAGCGCTGGAGTTCATCGGAGTCGTCCATTGGAAAAGGATGCATGGCGGAAGATTTGTCACTTCAGAGGTTTGATACTCTGAAATAAAGTGGAGAAAAGGAGGTTTGAATGCAAGTCGTCCGAAGTGGAATCAAAGGACAATCTCGACTGTAGATCGAGGTGAGCATGTGACGCTCGATTCGTAGATCTGGGTGAAATTCACTGTAGGGAAAAAATCATTTAGAACATATGGAACTCCCGAAGCCAAAGTTTTGAAGTGGATCACAATCATTGGCTGTCAGAAGAGTGTGGGTCATTGATCTGCCCCAGGTGTTTTCGTCGGTCCGCAGTTCGGGGAAAAAAGGTGTAAGTTGCATTAAAAATCACCAAATCTTGAAATTGTGAAGGGAGTTAGCCTGAGGTTATAGCTCGTGGTCATATTGAAGAAGAGCCTAGCAGAGGAGCTAGTGCTCGCTAGTCAGTGTTACCAGAAGTGCCAGAGAATGAGGTTGCAGGTGAGTCAAGCCTGCGTGGTAACAAACAAGGGCATGTGTAAATTAATTTAAGGGTCTGGTAGAGGTCCTAAGAGCTGATTCGACTAAGAGAAATGAAGATCCTTGACCGGGAGGTTGAGTAGCCCCGAGAAGAGAAGGGGGATCTACATTAGCTCATATGTGATCTGTTTTTATTTCCATATATTTTCACATATAAACATGTGCTTCTTTGGGTCCTATGATGACTATCTTTTGAATTATGGTAACCTGATGGTGGGATCATGTCCTACCATCCTGAATGTTGAACTACTCCCTCCGCGCGGTGTATATACTTGACTACTGCTTCCTTAACTGGCTCCCATAGTTGTTGTTCCTTGTGTATATGTACTTCCTGTTTTCTTCCTTCTCTCGAAATTCAATTGTGTAAATGGTGGTGTTCTTCTTAGTGTATTAGTCACACATGGGTTTATGGGTTCCACAATGACATTGATATGGATAGGAGTGCTACCTTGTATTTCCTCTCTTGGACCTCTCATCTTCCTCTCATATGTTGTGCGTAGGATTTCCTCAATCTTCTCCATAGCCCAGAGATCCTCTAACTCCTCTTCAACACTTTCCAAGCCTTCCCTCGCAGCTACGACTCTCTTCTTGGTGTTTACCTTATATTGGTAGGGTACTCCACTGTGCATCTTTTCGGTTGTTTCCATGGTCCACTTGATCTGGTCTTCGTCCATCATAATTGGGTCCAATGCCTCCTCCTTCTTTCCTTTATACCCTTCTCCTTCCATTTATCCATCTCCTATCAATGCTTCCCCCCTTCCCCCATGCATGCAGGGAAGTTTAGTTGTCTAACTCCATAGTCATTACACCTTTGTTATATAGTAATATTTTAATGGAAGCATATAACGATTTGATGTAACTACCTTGAGGTCCCTTCAAGAACTCTTGTTCAGCTACACTGTACAACTTCGTTGTATCTACCACAAATTATGTGATAGATCCTGCAATAATGATGTCTAACCAGAAATCTACTTCTCGCATAAACTTATTATCAACTCGTTGCGGCTGCACGATCTCTTTAGGATTCCACTCTAGCTGTTTGATCCAATTTGTAGGATGGTTGTATTTCAATATTTTTATCCACTCCTGTAACACATTTGATAAATCACAGAAGAAAACTTCATGCAAGTTATTGAATACGTACTTGTCCATATATTTGCACGGTGTTAACTTCAGATTTTTGTTATTTTTCTTTGCAAAATCCAACTCCTTTGTCTTCAACCAGTTCTCTATCTCTGCCTTTGTGTGATTCCATAGTCTCAACATTCCCTTTCAGATTCTTTATTCCTCAACAACTCATTGTTTCTTATTCTCTACAAATCTCCCATCCTCAGTCCCATTTTCTTTAAAGCAACCGACAATGGAACCATTTGTTGGTTTTTTCTACTCTTCCATTGGTCTAGGGGGTTCTTTATGGTTTATTTTTATTCTTCTTTACCATCCTAGAGTGACCCTAGTTCAGATTTCATAATCTCCCAACAAAATCCCTTTAAAATTATCGGCCCCTCTAGTAAACCAAAAGGCAACGCACCACACAGAGTGTAATGTGCAGTCTCAACCAAGATAGCTCTATGTGTTGATGCAATACTTAGGTGTTTTCAATTTGAGACTGAGTGAGATATGAGGTTGTGCACTGTAAACTTCATTCATTTGATCCAACATCTAGTTATAACATTCATTCTATGCATGCATGTGGAATACCAGATATACTTAGTTTCTTCATTTATCTAGCATTTATCAATGAATCAGACATAAAATTGCATTCATTCATTCACATAACACAGTGTTACCTTGGTTCACCCCCTCCTAGGCTATGTCCACAAAGATCTAGCTCTTGGGATTTTATTATAGTTCAAAATTCTCTCACGTCGCACATGGTTACAATCTTAGTTCTCCCCTTCCCCACAGGCTCCTCGATCCTTGTGAGTCTGACTAGATCAAACCAAGATCCTCAGCTTGCGATCTAACCCTCAGGATCGAGTCACTCACAATTCTCCTAGCTCACCAGCTTAATGACTCATACAATTCTTACAAGTTTCTCTCCTCATCCTCTCCTCTCGTATATCTATATTTCTCCTCTAAGTACTACTTATTTATATCCTTGGCTCATCGTTCATTACAATTCATTACAAAAACCATAACCCTAGCATCGCTAGGTATTAATTGCATGCACACCTCACCTTCTTCTCTTACACGTGATGCTTTTCCTTCCAACTATCTCTTCCTCCTTCCATGCTTCTCCTCTAAAAGTATCCTTTCTTCTTGACTAGGCCTACATCCAACAAAGATCCACTGTCTTCTGGAAACAAGTTGATGTGGTGAATTCCATCATGATGAAATGGAGAGGTATGGTGGTGAAGTGGGTCTTCATCTATGTAAGTGAATATCACAAGTCAATTGATTCCTCAACACTCCATGTCTGCAACCTGAGCGACTTGAGACATCATCTCCTCAATTATCCCTAGAAAGGGGGGATAACATCTAGCTCCTACTTGGGGACATGTACTCATCTTAAAGTGCATGAGAACCTCAACATCTCATGGTTCAACCTGTGCCTACACACTGAAACATCAAACTGTAAAATCTAGGGTGGCTCACTCACCCTTTGTTCATATAATCAAAATCTAAAACTTCAAAATTGACAACTAATCTTAGAAAGTAAAATTTTGTACTTTTTTCATATATTATGATGAAAACAAAAGATGTGAATCAATAATGCAAATAGAAAAAAATGAAAATAAAAAATGAAACAAAACTAAACTATCATGAGCAATCAAGATGAAAATGCAAGAAATCAAGATGCATTTCGTACTTACCTGGGGCCCTGATCTAAAAATAGAAGGCTGACTTGTTATGCTATGCAAGCACCCTCTATCTCAATTAAATAAACTTTACAGGACCTTGCTTCATGTGTTAAAATATGCAAGATGGTTTATGTGTTAAGTTCATGTTTCTTCTTTTCAATGTTCATGTGTGAGGAAATGTTCTTTTAAAAGGTTAAATATGTGCTTTAAACAAATGAACAACAACATAACTTTCAGAAAAATAACCCATCAAACTCACAACAATAACAAGATGATAAAGGAGTTCACCCCTCTCTAGGCTACATCTCCTTGGGCCTCCTTCAATGGACTAGGATCTTTGGGATTAGTTTGTCAAATGTTCTTTTACAAGCTACTGCTCAACTCCAATGGATTTACAGACTGTACCATTGGGTTCAAAATACATAAAAACCCCAAAAATGACTAATAAAACTTTGAAAACGGACCATGGCTCATCCGGGCATGACCTCTTCTACATGTGGCCTTAAGCTTCCCTGAGCTTCTCTGTGGAAAAAACACCTGTAAAAGTCCTCCAATGGATCTGAAACCTATCCCAATGTGTTCAAAGAATAACAATTAGTCAAAAATGACTATTCAGTCACAGAAAATAGACTAGGGCTCATCTGAGCATGGCCTCAAACAATGAGGGCTTCAAGCTCCCTAGAGTTTCCTCAAACTTCAATGGTGAAAAACCTACAAAAGGAGTCTTCAAATGGCTATGAAAACAGTGCCAATGGATTCAGAACGTCCAAAAACCCCTAGCTGGGCTTTTTCGGCACCTCATTTGGCCAAAAGATGAAGAAGTTAGGCCTCCTGCCATTTTTTTCCTTCAAGCTTGTTGTCTCTGGTTCGCCATTTCCCACCTGTGTGTGAGTAACCTAGCTTCTGGGCGTTTCCCGTGCCTAAACCCAGCACATGCGTGCATTCTGAAATTGGTGCCAAAATGTCGCACTGTTAGCGGATTTTGAGCCCCCAAGGATGGAGGTGTTGGGCGCATGGGGGGCCATGTGGCCACGTCCCAGCGCGAAAATAGGCCTCATGGCCTTTGGACATTGAAATCTCTGTGCCTAAGGTCACATTGGGCAGTCATATGTTATAGCGCCCGAACCCATGGCTTAATCCATTTGGAAATAAAAATCCCGCGCTCCTGGTTATGGTCACATGAAACCACACATAAAACCACGGGATTTAATTATTTGAAACTCTCGCGCGCTCCATGTATAAACCAATGGTCATATCAATAAACGCATGCGACCGGGGCTTTGTATATAGTTTGAACTCCCGCGCGCGTACCATATGTGGTCATATATTAACACAATGGAACCGTGGCTTACCTCACCACTAATCCCGCGCGCAATCGCATATATATATCGTGGCCATATGTAATAGCAATACGACCAAGGGCCGGGGCTAAGCCCCAGCCCGACCCCCGCCATTTGCAACATTTTTAAATTGAAATAAATTTAAATCCATTACATAAACAAGGACCAATGCATGGCGTGCCGGTTGGGCAGCCATTGCCAAAGCGCTCGATGGTGGAGGTCTGGAGTTCGATTCCGGTGGACTTAACAAAATTTTGAACAACCCAATAGCCAATAAAGGGGTGCCACATGGCAACCCACGACTGGGCCACTTGGTACCTCATAATTTGCCAAAACCATGCCACGTGTCGACAGATGATTCGCCCAAAACTTCCAATCCAAAACTGCCATGTCAGCATGTACGGTCAAGCCACGTCACCTCTGCTACGTCAGCATACAATCATGCCACGTCAGCATCCGTACGGACTGCACAGTCAGCATTTTTTTTTTTGCCTGTTTGGCGATTCGAACAGATCGCGATATCTCTCGCTCCCGATGTCCGTTTGAGACGAAACGAGTTGCGTTGGGTTCGTGATGAGGAGGGATACACTCTTGTTTGTTTTGAGGAAATTCCAAGAACGTTGATTTTTGAGCTAAAATTTGACCCCTGGTCCAGATTCTGATCAGGCCCATGGCCCATGGTGATCAAATGTTATGGATTTTAGGTGAAATCATACAACTAGTGCAACCAACTGATTATATCCTCAAGGTATCTCCACCTATGCTTAAATATGTAATACAACAAAGATAAGTCAAGCACATAATAATCACGAGCATAAATACACATATAATCATGAAATGAAATGAAACTCATGGAGATGGGTGCGAGGGAGGAAATCCTATGGGAAAGAGAAACCACAAGTGTGATCATCCCAAAAATCATTCCTAAAAGAATAGCCACAAGTCCGATCAATCCATCTTTGAAGAGGCATACCATGTATATACGATGACTCATCTTCATCTTCACTTAAAATATCACTGCTCCCTAAATGTTGAGAGGAGATAAGATATCTCAAGAAAACCTGACAATTTCCAAGAGAAGAGAAGATGAGGTAAGGGATGACCTTGGGTCTAGAGAAAAAATATTTTCTTGTACCTATAATACATTGCTTCTTTATCTACAAATCCTTGCCATAAATCCCAAGATTAAAATACTTTTATTTGGTATCGTGAGGTTCAGACTACTTTGGGTTGGCCATGACATGGTGTCCATGAAAATGTCAACACGATAGTGGTTGAAAATATTCATAGAACAAATCCGAGTCACCAAAAGGATATTCATCACAACCCTCAAGGGATGGCTAAGAGTCATCATGAGTATATTGTGACAAGTCATCCTCAAATGGATGGAATAAGTCTGTGATCATATCATCATCGGGATGCCAAGAATCTCAATCATATATGCACGAATACCATTTCTCTGAAGATGAAAATTCAACCCCTTTTTCTTGAGATCCATCGTCAACGTCATAAATGGGATCTCTATAAAAAATGAAACTTCCCACATCCCATATACATCTCCAAACATGTATGAAATCATCAATATGTTGATTGACCATGTCAGAGAGGTCCTCCACAATATCATCTGTATCATTGAGACTAATTATTGCTTCATCTTCATGTCTAGGAGGAAGGTAAGTCTGGAAAACTTCACCTTCATCAAGCAGGAGAATGGACATTGATGTCTCATCTTGGTCTTCATCATTGAGATATTATTGAGAAATTTATCCATGGATGTGTTCTTCAAGATCTTATTTTGCAAGTGGTGGGTGATAATCTTCCTCAATTTCACATTATTCAACTACCATCTTTCCATCCACTAGAAAAACTTCTCTGTAAAGGGAATATTTGAGCTCTAGGAAAGTATCCTGTAAATCCTGAGTTGTTGGGCCCCAATACCTAAGAAAATATTCAACACATTTTGTAGAGGACCATATAATTTTTTGAACACGTGAGTGTGCAAGCCACTTCCTTTGACTTGATTCCAGAGAAGATACAACAAAATTCATTAGTACATCTTCATGAAATACATTTATACTTGAAGCATACCTCATATAATTCACAACATGGGTGACTGCTAGAGTTGGGTCACCACTAAATTTTGGGAAACTTTCCCTCCACTTTGTAGGGAAATAATTTGGATATCCAAGGATATTTTGAACATCAATAGAAGGATATACCTTATGGAATTCCCATGGTGAATCATGTGATGCCATGGTTCCATTATCTAGGATGCCACTTCATTGGAGTCACCATATGAACTTAGTGTTCATCAAAGGAGGGAAACGGAAAAGGATCTTCCCTCAAGTGGAGTCGCCAAGAAAGCTAGGGGTAAAGGCTTTGGGAAAATCTTTCCAAAATGTCACTAGGGATTGAAAGAGGATTCACAAAAATCCCAAGAAATGACACCAAAATGTTATTGCACATATTTTAGGTTGGGAAAATCCTGACCCAATCCACAAACATGGGACAACTGTGAGAGTATCTACCCACTTTCACCTTCGATGGACACTCTCCTCACTTTAGTGATGGTGAAAAATCACCACAAGGGGGGAATTACAATGACCCTAGGGGTATTTAGATGGAAAGTTATATAATTGAATATGAAACCCCTATACGTCAAAGAAAGAAGTGGGAAATGGCTTGGGTAAGTGCCTTTTTGGTAAAGGTAGGTTGCCAAAGTAAAGTGTACTTGCAAAAGAGTGTTATACCTGCCTAAGACAAGACAAAATATGGATATACATGCCAAATAATAAAATGGAAAACAAAGTGAATATTTTTTTCCTATATTGTAGTAGTAAACGAGAATATATATCAGGAAGTAAAAGATAACAATAGCTGCAAAATATATCACCACAAGTCAAGTAAATGATGCAAGAGATAAGCTAGAAATTACTAGTTTAACTCAAGTGTAATAGAGCAAGACTTTAGTGACAATAGAGGGTTGATAGATGATTTTTTCAGATAATTATAATGATAGCCAAGCGATTGTAGAAAACATTTTCTATAGTAACAAATTCCAACCATCGAAATTAACAAGTGAACAACCCAAAATATGCACGCTAACAAGTAGATTAATTATGGAAGCTTTCAAGAAAATTTAAGTGGTTGAAAAGTAAGTTAAAGAAAGAGTTTGAATGTGTTTTTCTGCAGCCCTAATGGTTGCATCCTTTAATTGATTATAACAAGAGAAATACCAATCCAAACTAGACACCTTAGTGGTTCAAGTAACCTTGTGACATTAAGAAAAGATTCTAACTTAAACAAATTCAATATCTCTCAAAATCACATGTAACAATGCAAATGATTTTATTTCTCCAATGAAAATTTAGATTAGTGCATTGTCAATGGGTTATGGAGTCATGGTATCATTACAAGAAATTTCCAAATGCCAAGAAATAGTTCTTTGATATCAGTTAGCCAACATAAAATGACTTGTCCATGGAAGGACTAAAGGGATTAAATTTCATACCGTGAGGTATCAAATGATCTATTGACAAATGCTAGTCCTTCAATTAGGAAAATACCCTATTGCTGCTACATAAGAACCAACAACATGAAATAAAGAAACAAAATAGGTCAATAAGATGGCATGGGAAGAAAGGAGTGCTGCTTCACAAGAACCTGTAGTAGATAAAAAAAAACATTGAAGCATAAGAAATTTCTTCTCAGAGGTATAATAAAGACATCTTTGAGAATATATAAGGATTTGTTGGTATCCCATCTCATTAATTGTACGACAAAATAGAAGAAGAAATTTCTATGAAAGTCCTGAAAACAACAAAAGAAACAACCAAAAAAGAAAGGCATTTGCATCCATGGTAAGGTCCATCTAAAACCTTCCTACAATTCGCTTTTAAAGATTAACCATAAGTTAAGGAAGGAGAACAAAAAAATATTATAGAAGTTGGAGATGAGGCCATTGCTACTACATAAACTATTGACACTGATGATTTTGCACCTACTATTGCTATTGAACCCATTATTGGGAATATTGATAAAATTGGTGATGAAGTTATTATGACTACTACAAAATCTATTGATAAAACAAAAGGTTAATAGTATGAGTATAAATGCATTGTTGGGAAGAAAAAACAGATAAGACTACTCAAATGATAGAATGAGAAGAAGTGATCCCTTTTGGAGGACATAAAAAGAAATGATATGCACATCTAATGCATAAGAAGATGTGGGGAAAAGTGGATAGGACTGAGGTTTACCTTCCTCTGATTTGGTTTCTAGCACCAATATACAGGTCTCTTTACATGTGGTAACCACATGAGGAAGAAATAAATCAAAACAAGTTCCTTCAAACTGCACATTATTCGAGACCCTAATTTGTAGCCCCGATGATGATGATTTGCTCATATCTCAATATTGGAGAGTTGGGTATTCAAAAATTTTTGAATAGAGAAGGACTATATCAGAATAGACATACCCACAAAAAATAACAAATACCTAAATCACAGTTTAAGAGGAATTTGTTGATTATCAGACTCGTAGAAGTTGTTGCAGATTGCTAGTCACATTTTCTATGAAGCCTATATTTTTGTTCATATAAAATGATCTATGAAATGGGTATCTAATATTTTTGGTTGAGAGAAGAATTGCATTGGGATAAATACACCCACAATAAATCTCAACTACCTAGATTTTAGTTTCTGAGAAATATGTCATTTATTAGACCTATAGCAGCGTGTTACAGATCCCTTGTAGCAACTTGTTGTAGATCCATTAGGATTGTTGCATATTCATTTGAATATTCTACTTTGAAGGTATATTTACCACAAATCACCCTTAAAACTAAACAATATCTCTAAAAATTCTCTAAGTGGTTGTGAGATGATATTTATGAAGAAAAATTACTAGTTGGATCAATTACTTTTGTTATCATGGTGAATTGATTTTTTTGCATTCATTCTTAGCTAACATAAATTGGAAAATCATTCAACATGACTCCCCATAGATTTGATGGTTAGATAGAAGGGTACAAGGTTGCATGAGGATATGCAACATCTTCAGTTGGGGGGAGATGATGAGTCATATTTTTACCATCTTTTTCCACCCTCTTTTCCTTATTTGTAAACCCTTTTCACTACCTTTAACCTTGAATTTATCCTCTTTGATGGTCAAAACCAAGATTTAGGCTCAAGGTGTTTTCCCAGTCCATTTATAGTATTTCATTGGATTTATGATTAACATTAGATGAATTGGTGTATTTTTTCATTTACTTTTGAAGTAATCATTCATGTGTGGACAGATTACTACATGATTCAAAGGGCCATCTGCTATGGGTCTGCAATCCACATGTTGAAGAAGGTTTGAGTTAATGGGTGTAGATCATGTGCTATAAATTCATCCATTTTCTATAAAACCATTTTCCAAATGTAGTTATTCTAAGCCTACAAATTAAGGGGATATGTGTTGAGAGTTATTATAGGAGCTTCCAAAAGATGTTGTCAAATCCATTCAACACAAAACCTCCATATCAACATCTAGGTAGAGTCTCTAATAGTCAACCGTGTTTACGCTTAAAATTGCAACGGTGAATACTGCTCGCAAATGATTGCCAAGATCTATTATTTATTTATAATAATAATAATAAAATAGTAGGTGGTACCCCCTTGTGGACTAGTGGTGCTGCGTTGGATGTGTTACACTTATATTTTTGTTTGTTGTTATAATGATGCCAACACAGTCTTCTATAGTTGATGATTCAAGTCATGGTTTTATTCGTTATGGTGACATAATATGGTTGGTCGATTTTTGCATGGCTAGATGGTTTTGATGGTCATTCACAAATTATGGCTATACTATGGATAAAAGGATTATTATTACAGGTTCTGTTTTGACATTGCATGAAACATCGATTGATTATTTTATATATGATTTTATACAAAAGGATGATATGTGAGCTTAAACAAAAGAAAAAAAAAGACTATGTACAAGCCTTAAGGTTACATGTAATTGTGACAAAAGAAGGGTGTATAGACCCTTGCTGCTAGACTTATGCGCTTTGATTAAAATTTATGTGTGAGGCATATATGGTAACGTTATAGCATATGGTTGTTGTTAAAATATTTTGACATGACTTAGGGTGGCACACTATGTAATGAATATAGCAATGGGATATTTGTTTGATTTATTGGTTAATATTATGGTGGATTGACTAGCTTGTATGTTGAATTGAATGAGGTTGGGGAAGGAAGCGATGTGTATTTACTGCACGTCACTCAAACAACCCTCGAGCCCGTCACCCTAGCCATACTTGCATTTGGTTTTTCAGCTCTGGTGCTTGTTGATGCTCCGCGATTTTTGGTTGTGAAAGAAAAATATAGTCCAACTCTTTCTCTCAAGCAAACTTTTCCAGGTATGGTTCCTTTATTTTCCATCCATGATGGTTCCTCTATGTTATGAATCGATTTTGGCTCAAAATTGCTTGAGGTCTGTGTTTTTATTAAGTTTTTCGACTATGTATCAGTGTTGTGCTTATGGTTTCTTCTGTGAATACTCTAGACTGTTGGAGGTTTAAAGAAAAGGAATGGTTATTCCTTGCTGTGTGTAGCTTGTGCATTAGTTTATTGGTTAAAAATATGTTCAGTTAGCTTGGGGTTTTTGGTCTGGTTCTCTGTGGGAAATTATTATTATGGTTTAGCAAGCTCTAAGTTTTCTTGCATGGGTTTTACAACCAGTCTTGGTGTTAAGTTTTTGTCACTCCTTTTTGTCTCAGTGGTTGATATGTTTCATTCCTTCGAGTTGCAATGCAAGATATTAAGAGTTGGATTGGTCTTGCCATGTTTTGGCTGAGCCCCGAGTTGTCATTTGTCATGGCATTTCCCTCATTATATTTGTGCTGGAAAGCATTGCACAGTTGGGTTTAGTATCACCTATAAATTTAAATGGAAGCTTGTATATGTTGGGTTGGACACGGGTTAAGCTCAAGAATTCCCCTCATAATGTTTTTAAGAATTCGCTTCCTCTCATCTCCATTGGATACGAAATGAGTTTCTTCATCAAAGGCAGCCATGGTAGAAATAATAGAGGAATATGTAACTGGAACAGAGGGCCTAGAAGGCCTAGATTCTCTATTCATTTTGATGTTGACCCCCAGGAGTTGAACCAGTTGTTTCAAGTTGGGTTCTTCAACTCGATCGAGAAAGGAATAGTACAACCTATACCAGAGAGACCTCCCTTCTAGCCTCAAAACATCCTTGGTATTCCCGTGACTCCTCATGTGTCCTTGCAATCAGAAGTCCCTATGAATGATGAATGGAAAGAGATTGTTGATCTGACAGTCTCTCACCATCGTGGCTGGCCCAACTTGTCATTACCTCGTCCCCCACCTATAAATCCTAATGTTTAAATCACCCCTACTCATTCACTTGTTCAATCCTCTCATGTTAGAAAAAATCTTAAAATTGATGTCCCCCATGTGCAAAATAAAGGTAAAGATATCGCCTCCCCTTCATCCCCTTCAAACGACTCTTCAAAACCAGTTTCCTATCGTATGCATATGAAGGATGATTGTTCCCATGTTATTAGTGAGATACAACCTCAAGGTTCGAATCAACCAAAGGCTACTTCCGGGAAGTCCAAAGGGGACAACGGTGATAGAAAAAAGATTGCTTCTCAAAGTGGCAAGTATGGATTTTAATTTATGTGTTATGATTGATTTGTTGAAGACAGTGGTCTGCAGAAAGTTTTTGACATCAAGATTTTTTTGGATAATGTGGTTATTTACATATTTTTGGATATGATTTGAATTATTTCTGATATTTAATATTCAAATTTTGGAAGTATTTATGGGAGCTACAAGGTGAAATGTGTTTAAATGATTATCTAATTGTGTTTATTTTTGTAAAGAATAAAAGAAGGGAGTCACAAGGGGTCCCACCTACTTAGTTATTATTAAATAAAGACCCTTAATTATTATTATTATTATTTCTCTTAAACTAAAATTAGTTAAGTTCAACTAACTTAACTAAAGAAAGTAGTTGAACTACTTCAACTTATTTGGAATGCATAAAATCCAAATGATAAGGAAGAACAAGAAGAGAATAGAAGGAGAAAGAAAGACTAAGGTTTTATGTTTTGTTTACATGAGATAGTTCAATTTTCATTCATTCTTGAGTTATTAAAATCCTAATTGTATTTTTGATAGCAAGGTCCTATTGTAGACAACAAGGTTCAAAACTGAACCATATCATTCAGATGCTTGTTTTAGAGGTGTTGATCTATCTTTGATAATCTATGTATACTTGTCTATTTACAGATTAAATTTCATGGCTGATAAAGAATATTGTGCAGAGTCAAATTGGAAACAGTCTATGGCAAGCTAATCCAGATTATAAATTTCAGTTTTTACTTCTTGTCAGAGTCCTTTTGTATGGTTTTCATAGGGGATCTCTAAATTAGACTTTGGTCCATGCTCTCACCGGGGTTTTGTAAAGAGAAAAACACTTTTGATATCTTGGAATGATATAAATCATATTTCTATTCTATCTCATTTGTGTGTATTTATGACTTGGTCACTTTTGCTTTTTGATCTCCATATTTACTTTCTATAATGTGCATATGTTTTAGAAACTAAAAATTAAATTTTATTTTATTTTTGCAACATTCTTTTCATTAATAAATCAACCTAAGCCGTGGTAATTAATACTTGTGGATTGAGAAATTATTTATGAGACTATAAAGCATAGGGTGATATTTCCGACTATCTTGTTCTAGCTAGACAAGATTTGAAAATTCTTCAATAAGATAATTCATATATTTTCCTCAACAAACCAAAGTCTCCAAAATCTAAGCATGAGTTTCCAAGTTATAAACCAAACAACCAATAAAGGAAATGGAAATAAAGCATGCCATAGACACAAGCAACACTACCATTAATATGTGATGGATGCACTCAACTTGAAGATGCTCTGCTCACATTCAAAGCAATAGTTAAAAGATATTAAAAGCATCCAATCAAGGAATCAACAAAGATACAACGAATTTAGTACTACAATCACGTGGGTAAGAGAAAGGATGAAATTCATGGTTTTAATAGTTAATGGAGGGAAGATTTCTACATACCCACATGTGCAATTACATTTTTCCATGTATATGAGAGTTCTAAATTTGGTTGGGTAGATACAACTCATTAATATTGGTCAATAATAGATTTCTAAAACTTCCAAATTCATTCTTTCCACTTGGATAATATTTACCACATCATTTTTCAAAGATTAAATGACCAAACCAAATATGTTTGTCTTTGTTGCTAAATGTTGGAATGCAATTATTCAATTTTGTATTCGATTTTAATAGTCTGAGATCCATCACAACTTTAGATATTCCTCTTTAATAATATGTTGAACATTTCATGTATAAGAGGAACCATTTTCCTCTACCAAAAGGGAGGACGCTTAGAGGAGATACCCAATCTCTCATGGCATAGGATCCAAATTTGTGGGGATACTCTTAGAGAAGGAATGCATATATGTACTTTTGATTTCTCTATTAATACAAATTATGATTTCATTCAATATGTATGATGTAAAGGATAAATAGATTAATTTAGTTATGTTGTATATTAGAAGCAAAGATTTATTCTACATAGTAAGGGCATGGTTCAGAAGAATATAGCGATGCTTAGTTTAGATTGTCTTTTTTTTTTCTATTTATTTGAATTCTACAAGTGTGTTTCAATTCAAGTATTTTTAATTCTACAAGCTTGATTTACTTTCTTTCAGAGTGTGGTGTGTTTTCTTTTCTACAATGGCATTTTCAATTTATATATTAGTTTTTATCAAATATTTCCAGCAATCAGAGTTCTGATCTATGGAAAAAGGAATTTCCTAAATCATGCCTAAATCATGCAAATAGATTTCTTGGGGACAACAAAGTTCCCATTAGTATTATTGGTGTTCAACTATATGGATCATTGCCAAGAGTGATTGAGTTAGCTTTGGATTTATGAAGTGTGGTGTGTTTTCATTTCTATAATAACATTTTAATTTTTAGATAGAAATGTGATTTCTTTTCATAGAAGCATGTTAGAAAACCAATGGAAGTTAAGAATATTTGGCCTACAAATACAATACACAATATCTTGCAATCCTTAGGACCCTGAGTTGGTAAATTAATGCACAATATATATTTTTACTCTTACTTCCAATTGTAGGGTAATAAAATATCTCGTTAAAAACTACGCCTTGATCTTGCTTCGATGCATTTGTGCATGCGAAAAAATATTTTTCTATGTCAGGCACTCTCAATATTGGATTAGTTGTCAATCATTGTTCGATCTCTACAAATGATTCCTCCCATTCAATTGTCCATTAAAACTTAACTTATTTCTTTTGTAGGGTTGTGATGGGATTTGTAATTCAGGAGCCACAAATCTTCTATAGTAAATTTGTATACCCATAAAGTTGTATAGTTCCTTGGAATTCTTAGGAGAAGGGAAATCATTATAGTTTTGATTTTACTACGATCTACTGTAATACCTTCCCCACTGATGGTATGCCTTAGATATTGGATTTATTTATGTAAGAATGGACATTTAGATATTTTTCCATACAACTTATGTTCTTTGAGGCATTGAAGTACCAGTCTCAGGTGCTCTTGATGCTCCCATTCATTTTAGGATTAAATGAGGATGTCATCTAGGAATACCTGGACAAAATGGTCTATATTTTAAAATACATTATCCATCATGTTCATAAATTCTGTTGGGGCATTGGTCAACCCAAATGGTACTACAATATAAATTCATAGTGACCAAACCTTGATCTAAATGCATTTTTTGGTATATCTTCCTCCTTAATTCTTAGCTAATGGT
Organism: Picea glauca; assembly: GCA_000966675.3. NCBI lineage: Eukaryota > Viridiplantae > Streptophyta > Pinopsida > Pinales > Pinaceae > Picea > Picea glauca. Next base: position 184,862 of record JZKD02S0434991.1, read on the forward strand.
ATCTCAACTGCAATTTAATCTTGAAAAATAATGAATCTCCCCTTAGTTTATCAAAGAGTTCATTAATGTGAGGCATGGGATACCTATTTCTAATGGTGGATTTGTTCAGAACACAAAAATTAATGCATAGACTAAGGGTTTCATCCATCTTCTTCAAAACTTTCACTAGTGCTCTCCAAGGTGCCACACTGGGCCTGCTCAATCCTTGGTTAGTAAGGTCCTTGAATTGCACACTTAACTCATTAAGTTCTGGGACAATCATCCAATATGGTGTTTTAGATATGGGTTTTGTTATTGGTTCCAAGGAAATGGGGAAATCAAATTCTCATATAGGGCCTAAGCTTGGAAAATATGGGGGAAATACATCCTAAAATTCAAAGAGTATTAGATGCAGCTTAGCAAAAGGTTTGTAGTTTTCATTGATTGTCTCAATTGCATAAATACTACATGCTTTCCTCATACACTTTTTAACCTTCTTGGTTGAAATGAAGTGTAAGGAAACTTCTCACTTAACCCCCTCAATCACTACAAGTTGTAATGGATCATTTTGATAGAGAAACTTCTTTCTATAGTAGTATATCAGGGCTCGATGGGATTCGAGCTAGTCCATTCATGCGATTAAATCATAGGTTCCTAGAGTTGTGCTATATGAATTCATTTTTGTGACAAAACTCCCAATTTTGATGATACAATTATTTACTGTTAGACCTACATATTATTTATCACAAGATGCCATTTCTACCATTCTAAAGTCATTTTGATCATGAGATAATTATCCACATCTAATTAGAGTAGAAGGGGAAATTAAATTGTCAGTGGCACCAAAATCAATCAACACAGAAAGAGGAATATTTTTAATCATACTAGAATACTTGACCATTGTGGCTTGATTCTCAACATTGTGATGGTTTATCATATCATGTACATTCTGTTGGGCCTATGATTTTTTTTCCATTTTGATTTATACTCTCCCTGATCAAGCCCAACTTGGTACTTTTAACATTCCCTTCTATAATGGGGACCCCCACATTCCCAACACCTTATTTGACCTTGTCTTGCTATCTGACCCCAACCTTGACCACCAAGTACCATATCTCTACCACATGTTCCTCTTTAGTAGGGATGACCTCTCTATCCTCCTGGGGGTACTCCAGATGTTATGCTAGCAACCTTATATGTTTCTCTATCTTCCATGGAATCCATCCTATTCTCCCCAACTTTGATGAATCTATATTTGGACGGTTCTTTAAAGGGATAAAAAATCTTTAATTGACCTTTCATATCAATCACACTTTAGGCCTTCCTAGCTAGATTTCCTGTTGCTTCCATCGTGGTGGGTTTCAACATGGCGAATTCATCTTGAACAAGAGGATCAAGCCCATGAATAAATATTTCAATGTAATGGCTCAACGAATATATCCAACATGCATAAACAAACACAACAATTTTCACATAATGAACCAAGCAGAACATTTGGACTAGTAAATATTATTTCATTATGGTTGCATAATCAACATAAGGAATGAGGTGTGAAAGTATTACTTGAAAGTTGAAGAGATGAACTCACTTATAGTGCAGGTGGATGTAGAACCATTGAGCTCTCACTATAAAATCCAACCGAACCACAATCAATAACCAAAACCATGTGGGGGAGGGTGGGAGATGACTCTCCTCCCAACCAACCTCTCAATATTCAAGACTAAGAGCACATAGAACCCTCAATCAACTACTTATGCAAACTTCAAATCCTTTCATATCAATATTTCCCAATAAAAATATCTCCCACCTAAGTGACCACGATAGACATAGAAGTCCAACCACATAACTCCACTGGCGAGTAATACTCAAACTTCTTTCGGACTTCAACATCACAACTCCAATATCATGCACTCTATCCCTCTCAATATGGTTCCATGTCTCATTGAGAATTATACAAGGAAAAATAATCACTAGCATAGGTTGGTTGATTGAGTTTTTCCCCAACCCATAAGGTGTTACTTTGTAGATAGTATCCTTCATACGCATGTGATCCCACAAGATCATTGAATGAAACGACCCTCCCAACCCACTAGTGGATTTCCTATCAATTAGCACCTCTCAACATGCAACCAATGCACTAGTTATACTCATAACACCATAATATCATATAAAAGAATCCACATGCTATTTGTTTGATGTCATCACAAGAACACAACATTGTTATTATCATAACATCCTGAATAGTAAGGAACTACATGCTAATGCATTCCATAATCAAACATTTCATCATGAAAATTTCATGAAATTACATCATGCCATCACATCATGAGATACTATCATAATAAATATAACCTCAACACATCTATATCAAAGATATAGCATTTATCAACATAATTAAGTGGAACCACATGTTAACATAACATCATATGTAAATACCACAGGGTTTTTAAGATAGCATAACATCATGAATATGATAATCATCTCAACACTTAGCACATGTAGAGCAATAAAACATCATGGTCATTTTTATCATGGTTCATAAAAAAAATCTAAGTCACCAACCAACATTAATTTAGATGATATGAATACCAACTATCACATCTAATGCAAGAAATATCATCAACACACCCATCTAACACATGGATCTACCTTGGTTAAGTTTGTCATCCCAGACTGACTCTACAAGGGATCATCAATACTATGAGTGCTATGTGAATTATCATTTATTTTTCTTACAATAAGAAGGTTGGCATATTATGGGGTATCTATAGTCACCCTATCAACTAGATGCCAATGTTTTCATATATTTTCATCATATCAATACATTGTTAAACTTTCAAGTAGGCCCCCATAATCTAGAG
>JZKD02S0434991.1:187781-208811 GCA_000966675.3 Picea glauca
CATAGTGAAATTCGATGAATTTCAACACTAATCTATTACTAAATGTCTTAAATGGTCAATATCAACATTAAATTGTTTGGTTTTCTTTATTTTTTTTTATCATTACACAATGATCTTATGCCACCTTACATTTATGGATTACTCATTCAAGGATCGCCATACCAAATATCATGTAAATACTAGGTCATCATTATTTAAGTTTTTTATTATGTTTAATCCACTTGTATGTAGGAATGGTTGAGACCTAAGGATTTATTCATCACATGTAATTATCATTGTTCACACTCAAAAGGATTAGCTCTCCTAATACAAATACACAACCAATCACAGACATACCAATGTCTTACTCTTTATGTTGGGTGTTTTCTCACCAGTCTCTAAGACTCAATCTATCACATGGTGTATTTCCTTTTATTTTGAAGGTCTATAAACCAAGAAGTAGACAATTGGTATACTTTACATTTAAAACTTTTAAACACTTTTCATTTCTATCACTCATCATCCCTCACCAATTGCAAGTGTTCTAGTTCATGATTTCCTATCTTGAAACTTTAAAATTATATAGGTCATTACTATGACCCCTTACCAATCATCCTTAATCATCATTCATGTTTCTCAATACACTCATAAATATCCTCAAGAGATATTTACATTTGAGAGAGAGTCCCCCTTACTATTGTTACATAATGTTTCTATAGGTTTTAGTACATTTTCATAGTTCCCCTAGCACTTTGATGCTATACATTAGGTATACCCATCAATGGAGTCATCTAAGCTTTAATTAACTGCTTTAATCCTAACAATTCCACATAGTTGTGATTCAAATTGGGCACCCTAATCAAGTATTACTAATCTTGACTACGTGGGAGAATACCACCTTTATGCTAAGATATTTTACCCCTTTCTACTTGTGGAATTTTTATAATTCCCAATTCAACTACCTCATTCCCATCCTATAGGAACTCATAGGTTTATTACCTCTTTAATCAAATGTCAACATACCTTCTATTGTTACTTAAAATGGCCTACTTCATTTTCCCAATCATTTAACTCAATTGGTTAATTGACAACAATTGCTTCCCAATAGGCATTGTCCTTATTTAAACCTTATCATGATTCTTATCATGTTTCCTATCCAAGAACACTTCAGTGATTCAACATCATTTTTCCACTAGATTACTCATTCGCGTGATACCTCAAGAGTGCTAAGTTACTTCATCCATAAGGTAATTTGATGGAATGATTAATAAGTTAGATATATACTGCTAACATTGGGGATCAACTTATAAAAATTGTTTCCTTTCCTATAATCTTTATCCCTCTATACTTATATTTCCTTGTTTTGAATTCATTTGAAGTGTAGTCTTAGGGAATTGTAATATTATTCTCTCAAATTGATCAATTATGTTTTCCTTACATCAAGTTTGATAGTGAATGCCTTGTTTACTTCCTCAAGTTATGTAGTCTAGTTTGGTATTATATCAAGTGATGGTATAGTAATTCATACATGATGGTCTCTTATTAATGTCCATATCCAAGCTTATAAGTCTATAATATTTGACACAAAGGAAACACATAAGACACATTTTGAATGGTATCCCGTACTTATCATTGTAGGTCGAAATAATCCCCTTATCTTCTTACTTTTATTATGAGCTCCAACATGCTACAAGGAATGTATACAAGGGTTCCATCATCCCATCATGACTATTCTAATTATAAGCTCCTTATGCTTCCCTAATGTGTGGGTTTTCCTATCAATATCGTTCAAGGTTATATTGTAAACATGAGTTTATTTGTATCCCCATTCTAGGTCTAGCATACATATGTGGAGAGGAAGTCATGCCTATATTTTATGGACATAATCAAATGTGTGTTATAGTTTCTTATATCCTACACTCCCTATCATATGTTTCAAAATATATGGGTATTTTATGACTTTTAGTATTTTCTAGTCCAAATTAAGTTTCATGGCATAGGTTTTAGGGACCAACTATGCATATTGCAATAATCCATGCATATTAACATTTTACCATACATATGTGTAATCTATTTCATTTCTTATCACTTGTATAGAAACATAGAAGAGGGGAGAAGAAGAAGAGAAGATGCATCCTACAAAAGTCCAGGGAGATAAGTGCCAAATCTTCTTTCCTCATGTGTCACTTTTAATGCACTCCACCTAGGGGTTTCATACTTTCTTGTGTTGATTCAAGCCTATACTATGTGACGTACCCATTATAGAACAACAATACAATTTTTTTTCTCTGATACCAATTTGTGACGTCCCTAGCCTTAGACCTTGCTGGAAACATGCCACTCAAAAATTCCTTTCTCCTTAACAACTCGGGTACTAAATTGTAATGAACCCATTAACAGGGACTCAACAACATGCCCTAGTAACGTTTTCATCGTTGAGATAGAACACGCCTTGCGGAATTACGAAATATGATACCCTTAAATTAAATACCAAGTTCTGCATATGAATAGAGTTAAGTAGAAATTGTAACAACATGTATGCAACAATAACAATTCATATAGTTTTTACCAATAAAGATTCCATGACAAAAAACCCATAATTTCACACACACAATAGTTTAAATAAGCACACAAAAGACACTTATCTCAGTAAAAAAAACACCAATTGCATGGAGACCTTCCACGTTCCTCCTAGCCTTAGACCACATTACTGATAACTCTCAGCAATGGCTCACCCCCGAGTTGGGGCTAAACTCTACCAGGGAAAAGGGAAAAATAATCCAGTCTAAGGTTTGATAAGCAGTATAATTGTTCCGTCTAAGGTGCCAACTGCTACAACTAGCCTACGGTCTCACATTCCCCACATGCATGCCCCACCCCAGGAAGTGTGCCCCTTCTATGCTCAACAGTCCCTTAGATGCCCCACTTCCTTTCCAGGGCTTCAACAACAGGCCAAGCAGGAATTCTTAGAGCCCCGTAGCTATTTCCTAGCACACCATGGAACAAATCCAAGCACTCTCTCTCCCAGAGAACTACTCACAGGCCTAACAACATGTTTCTTCCGTAATATGACTTGACAACTGCTTCTTCAATCCAGCTCCCACACTAACAATACAAGTACAGGTTCTTTGTCACAGTCCAATACCGTCTGGTACGACCCACAATTGCCTCCGTGAAGGAACAAACAATAATGAACATAATAATCCATAATCCCTCCTCTGAAGGATCCCCTTCGCACTATATCCCCAATTCTATATATGCATGTTTCTTTTAATACACTTGGAACTCCAAGGGACTCCCTTTTCCCTACTTTCGAGACTTATGATATATAATACTATCCATTACTTTAGATTTAAGGAATAATATTATAATATTCCATTGGGATTAAGCCCCCTAGATTAGCCCCTTCCTAGACTCTTAGCCCCCCTTTCCCTTTCTAGTGGAGTTTATCCCCCCATACTTATTTGTGGATCGGTTTGCATGCAGCGACGTGTTTTCATTAATAATATGAGTCATTACATATTATAAAAATAGGCTCATTGGCCTTTAACATCTAAGCTCTCTAGCCTAATAATAACATAATCCTTCTAGCCTATATAACAACCTGGCTCACCATCCTATAAAACATTTACATTTAAATGTATAATTAGGGTTTGGCCTAGGGGTATTAAATATTGAGTCACATGCATTGCACATGTATTTTATGGCTTCATAGTTTATTTTTGTTTAAATATTGTAGATCATATTGTTTTCAGAGAATCAAGCAGACTTTTCAGAGAATCAAGCAGATTCTGAAGCTTTAGAACAATCCTAAAATTGACTGATGTGTCAGTATGCATTGTTTAAACATTTGATTTTTTGAATTTTTTCATGGGAATTTGGTGAAATCATCATTTTTTGTTGTTTAAATTGCATTTTTAATACCTAAATGAATTCAACACCATCAAAAAACCTCATGACATTTTAATTATACAGATTCAATCACTGAAATCTGGAGTTCCAACAATTTTTGATCAGATTTCAGCAAAAATTGATTGGAAAATATACCCATAAAAACTCCAAAAAATCGAATGTTTAAACTAGGCTGTGTCAATAGTGTTCATTTCTCCAGCCAAGACAAATTCTAACCCACGTGGTCGATGGATTGTGGCCTTTCAAATGGTGCTTCTATTCTACTTGATGGTTGGGATGCAACCTGGATTCAGGCTTGCATTGAGAGAAAAATTCCAACTGTTCTAGATCTTGGCCTTAAAATCTTGGATATCTTTGTGAATCTAATGTTATAGACTTTTCTGCAGCCTAGGTTGTTGTTTCAAAAAAGTTCCAATATTCTACTGGATGGTTGGGCTTCAACCTGGATTCAGGCTTGCATTGAGAGCAAAATTCCAACTGTTCAAGCTCTTGGCCTTGAAATCTTGGGTCATATTTGTGAATCTAATGTTATAGAATTTTCTTCTGTGGCCTGGGTTGTTGCTTCAAAACAGTTCCAAGATCCTCTATTAGATCCTATGATTGAAAACAATCTATGCAATCTGCTGCACTGGGGCCATGGATACAGAAGCCTACCCAAAATCATGAAAATAGTATTGGAGTTTATCTATGAGGTGGCATCTTTCCAATGCACCTAATATTTAGATTTATGGGTGAAGGTACAGAATCCTATTATTCAGGCACTGATCGGTCACCAGTTCAAACCCAGCTAGGCCCTTTTATGCTTAATTGTTTCTAATAATAGTTGTTTATGATATGATGGGTAGAGATAACCAATTTATAACCATTTCCAGTCGATTCTTGGCTACTGCACTTGCCATAGCACGTCGCTTTTGCATTGTATCACAACATTTTTTTTTCTTTCTTCTATAATAACATTTTTTTCTTTCTTCTATATAGCCTGAGTGGGCCTAATGGTTAAGAACATGTGTTTCCTCTTAAGAGGTTGACCTTAAAAATAGATTATTATTATTATTATTAAGTAAATTATATTGGAGTTTCCTGGAAAGCAAGTAGATTTGCTTATTTCTTAACATTATCCTAAACATTGTAATGAAGTTCTGCCATCTTGGCATATAAGCATAGAACACGCCTTAGGCTAGGGAAAACAGAGAGAGTTGGTGTGAAAAAACACTCACGAGGCTTTGGGATTGAGGATAAGGGTGTGGATCCACCTATTCTTCACACCCTTAAAATTATATCTACATTTCCTCCAGCCAACCAAAATAGAAGGGGCCTTCTATATTATATTGTTGTTGCATTAAAGAGGTTGTAATAGGGCAAGAAAAAGATGTACAACATATCCTTTCATATCAAGATTTCCTCCTTGCTATGAAATCAACTATCTATGCTAGCTTCTAACTAGTAGTAGCATAGAATTCTTCATGTTTCCACTTGTCATCAACATAATGATTATACAACTTTTAATCTTTTCTTGATTGAGCATATCCTTTAATTTCTTTCTAGTAATTTTTTTTTTTACCTTTTTTTTTTATATAATTTATTAGTTGTTTTGTTATTATTTAGTATTATCTTTTTTACTTTAATTATTATTAACTATTTCTTATTTTAAAATCATTTATTTATTATTTATTACTTTAATTCAACTTACAAGGTATTACATTCCATTTGTCATTTGTTTTCTGCCATATAATCCACATGATGAGCTAATATAAATAATTCTTTCACATAAGCTTTGGTTTTCCATTCTGTCTAACTGTATGGAATTCACCTACCTATTGGTGTTTGTATTTTTTGACATGTATTAAGTCATAAAGGTTTCCTAGGACATCTTCCACGCAACTTGCATGGAGGTGACTTGTAATTTAGTTTCTTTGTTTACCCACCACAACATAGCTTCCCCTTTAAGAACACTCAGTGCAAAGGAGACTCAGTGTTATTTGTTCCTTTACCATAGTAGTGTATATCCTAAAATCAAGTACTCTCTTAAGTCCTATCACCCAAGTTTTTTTTATCTAGCCTCCATCTTAGCTTGTAAACTCTGGTAATTTGGATTTTTGCACCTATAATTTCATAATATGTAATGCACCGATCTCAAATATGAGCCACCTTAATATAATTTCAGCTTTCTACACATTGTAATTGTAAATTTTCTTTAAACCTAGCTTGCATTTACCATAATTTAACAACTCTGTACTACAATTAGTGAAGTAATTACACATTTCTAGCCTTACCACATGTTGAAATTTACACATTCTACTCTAATACCAAATTTACAACCTTGGATGACCTTACCAGGTATAATTCTTCACCAAGGTACTCTTGACTAACCAAGGTAGAGACTCTTGAGTACCAAGGGTGGGCTATGTGGAGAGAGAGTACCAAGTATAATTCTTCACCAAATTTATCAAGTCATGAATGCATAATGCATACTACTATGATATGCAACACAAAACATAACTAGAACAACAATAAAACATGCATAAACACATATAGCCATAAACAACATATGTATACTAGATAATCATAACATTAATGACATAAAACCATAAACATAAAACTTATCTCGTGTGAATGGCACCAACTAGATATAGAACTCAGATGTTCCACCTAGCCATAAACATTGTTGTTCTAGCTCTCTCAACAACAAGTCACCCCCGAGATGGGACTATGACTCCAAAATGGAAAACGCTTCCTAAGCCAAGCTAAGGTCTCACAAATAGTGCATGTGCTTTCTAGCTAAGGTACCAAACTCTAGCAACAATTTCAACTTGCAACTTCCCATTCCCCATTAGACTGCACAACCCAAGGAAGTGTACCCCCTTCTCTGCATCATGGTCCCTCAGGCTATCCCACTTCCCTTCCAGGGCCCCAATACAAGCCGACCAAAAATTATTAGAGCTCTATGGCTCTAGGAACTCCCGCTACATTCAAGAGTATCTAGGCACCCTCCAAGCTTCACACCTTGGGTAACCACCCAAACAATTCTCACTCTAGGGTTCTAGCCTTCCTCAAGGAAACCCAATGATAATTATGCACCGAATCCACAATAGAATTCACTTAGAATTCAAGGGATTCATAGACAAAATAGGGTTACAGAGCTTTCATAGCTCACCCTCAACTCAATTCAACCGTAACAATCAAGAAACAACTTAACAAAGATATGGATTAGCTCAACAAGAAACTAGTACAAAGGTACATATTTGGTACATGAAAGTACAATATTATAGATAAGGTACAATGGGTAAGAATGAATGGAATAATTCCCCATTCCAATAAAAAATAGGGCTTAAATATGCATGGACCTTACTTTCCACTTGGCATTCAAAGAACCACTTTGGAACCTTTTTCCAAACTTAGGTTAAAATTATCATATGATTTTTCCTTTGGAATATAATATTATTTCTGCAATTAAGCCCCTTTTTAGGCCTCCTATCCCCCTCACCTTTCCCTCTTATGGACTCCTAACCCCCATACTCTTTTTGTCTACTGGTTTGTAGTTGTGATGCTATTTTTATTAATACATGTGAGTCTATATGAGCATGTGCATGAAGTTGATGGACAAAAATGTGGCAATGGGGAGAGCACTCACGCACTCAAGCTGGATCCCATGCGCATTATTGAGAATGTGCATGCATTGTTGATGTGTTAGGCTCGACAAACCCCAAACCACCACCTAGCATTCCACCTAGGCTCCTCTATAGTAACATGCCCATGTTCCTCTTCCGCCCTATTTAAACGGCACGTAACCACTTTTTTTCCCATTCCACCATTGCGCCACGGGTTTGTGAAAGAATTGAGCCAATTGAACACTTGGATATTGTTGATGAAGTGTGCAAATGATCCTAATGTTGTCTCTGAGGAAAGATAGATATTTATTCACATTTAATTTCTTGTTTTTCTCATTTCCTAAACTATATTAATTTCATGTTTTTTGTAATTTTCAAAGTTAATTAAAAAATCAACCTAGTTTATATAAATTGCATCCCTTTCATTTAGCATGGAACCTGGAGACAACCAAAACCCAACACAACCACAAGAAGGAACATTGAACCCCAACCCTCAATCAACAAATGTAAACATGGAAATTGATCAACTGTTTATGTCTCTTAGATTGATATGCAGTTTAGGATGTATTCTTTAATTTTGGAAATCCTCCCGAGTCCCTCCCTCCAGGTTCCCATTGCACAAAAGACATAAAAAATAATTTTAAAAGTACTAAACAAGACATCTTTCATTCAAAGCAACCCCTACAAATATTCCATACCTGACTTATCCTCCTTTACTACATTGATAATTTTATCCCCATAGACTCTACTATCAATATTCTTCTTATTTGTGAGAAAATTCATGAATGAAATAAATCTCGTATATAGATTTTAGGTGGTAGGGAATGGCTCCATCACATGATAACCATCCCCTTGAATCCAAGGGTACCAACAATATAAATATGGCTGAAGTTTCACATGAGATTAGTTGTCACAATGGGCAGGACAATGTGATATATTGATGGCTCAACGAACTACGATACAATTTTAGAGTGATGGGTGAACTTCAATGGTGCGACTATATGAAATCATGGCTAGATACAAAGAAAATTTGCAATACCCCTAGGCTGAATCTCACTATAAATATAATGTAATTGTACATATAGGTTGGTGATCCAGGAAACTTGGAGGTTAGAGTTCCTTTGTATATATGTATTTTGAGTCCATAATTCCTATGTGGTCATTAGGATGGTGATTGAGACGCTGAAAGGCCAGTGAGACTATTTTTGTAAATGTAATCACACTCAGTTTTAATGAAAACACATCATTGTTGCAAACCAACCATGTAAAAGAATATGGGGGGCTAAACCCCACTAGAATGGAAAGGGGGGGCTAAGAGTCTAGAAAAGGAGATAAACTAAGGGGGATTAAGCCAAAAAGGAATATTTTATCAATATTCCTAAAGTTAAAGTCTAAAGTAGGGGATAATGCATTTTATCCTAAGTCCCTATGAATAAATGTATCACCATGTGAGAGACCCATGTGTGGCCAATGCACTTTCCAACATGACAGGTGTCAAGTTGGGAACATGCAAATAAGTTTTGGGGAATTTAGCTCATATAACCACGAGGGGGATGATTATTCGAACCTCACCACATTATTGTCATGGGGAAATTTCATGCTTCCATTATCATCCGTGTACCTTTACCAGGGAGAACGTTGGAATTTGATTGAAGAGGCAAGTTGTCAGGCCCATAGGACATTGAAGAAGTAGGTTGTCAAGCTCGTGAGCATTCTCTCCAGGGGGAGAATTGTTGGGGAATTGATTCTCAAGGTGCCAATCTGCAACTACAGGGATCTGATACTTCCTGTTCGGCCTATTACTGAAGCCCCAGAAGGTAAGTGGGGTAGTCGAACGACTGTTGAGTAGAGAAGGGGCACACTTCCTGGGGTGGGACATGCATGTGGGGAATGAGAGACTGTAGTATGTTAGTTTGAGTTGGCACCTGATTCCGAGTTGTATGCTTTCTGAGAGACATTATCCTGGTTATGATTTCCTTACTCGGGTGGAGTTTATCCCTTGCTCGAGGGTGACCCACTGCTGAGAGTTTAAGAGTGGTGTGGTAGAAGGTGTGTGTACATTTCTGTTATTATTTTTGATGAATCTGTGTATTTGCAAAGTATTTTTATGAATTAAATTAGTATCAGAGTTCATAATTTTTGTGTGGCATTTCCCAAAAAGGATTTGGGGATGCTACAATGTGGTATTAGAGCTCTGGTTTCGATATTGAGCCTATATGGAACGATTAACAGAGTGCAGAACTAAAAATGCAGACTATGCAGGAAAACTGCTTGACAGAATGTCATAAGATGTCTGCAAACTGTTCAATAAAATTATTGCAGTGAAATTAAATAAATTTTGCAAATAATTTGGAAGAACTAAGCCCAAGAATTAATTATAAGAAAATTTAGTCTCTAATTGAGCATATTTGGGGCTGTATATGGCCAAAAGTTGAAGTTATAGAGTAGCCAGGGCACCCATGACAAATTTGAGACGAAATTGGGAAAAAACCCTAATTTTCATAGAGAAATTCAAGACAAATTCAATGCGCAAGAGGTGAATTTGAAGATTAGGGGGTTGAATTCATATGTACAAATCCCTATTTGGTTGTATCAAGCTTAATTACAATCTCTAATGGCGACCACATAAGTAATTGTAGAATTCCCATGATAAAATTTGGGAAAAAATCCCCAATTTTGTGGTGGAAATTCGTGTAGAATTCATGAGTCATGAAAAAAATGAACCAAGAATTAAAATCTCGAAATTTTAATGGCAATTTGAGAAAGAAATTTCAAATTTGGGTGATTTTAGAAGTAATCAAAATTAGAAAAAATTGGGTATTTTCTTGTACGATGACATCAACATGACATGGAGGCCATGTGTCAACTGATGTGGTAGAATAAAGATGTGTATTTCCATGGTGGAAGGTACATGTTGGATGGGATGACAGTTGGAAGGTGATGTGGAGCCATGTGGTAGGCCAACTGTTAGTCCCATGAAAGGGTGGTAAGATCTTGGAATTTTTTGAAGTGTTAAGACTATCGTGGAGTGCTAAGAGAATTGGGGATATGGAAAGAGATATGGTATCCCCGTGGACCTGGGAACTTGAAGTAAGAAGTGGAAAATTGGCTAAGTCCTAAGGATTGGTCTAGTCGATGGGTGGATGGAGTTCTAAAAGAAAAATAAATATGGGATCACCCAAACCCATGGTGAAATTTTGAAATTTGACTAAGTGTCAAGACTTCATGGGTGTGAAGGATATCATGGAGGTGATGAAGCATAAGAAAATGACCACAAACCCACGATGAGATCTCAGAGAAAATGAATAAGTAAAGGTGTATAATGGATACGGTGGAACACCACAGTGCCTTTTGGAGGAGCAGGAAGTTATAACATGAATGAAATGGACTCATGAAACCCATGGATGGTTTTAGGGGCTAAATTTCACTCTTGGGCTAATTTTCCATTGTTTTTCCCAAAAAAAGATTTGTTATTCTAAAAATGATTCACCCAAATTTTATAGGATAAAATTATTTTACCTTAAAAATCACCAAAAATTTATACTAACTATATAAAATCCTTAGAAATTTGAATATTTTTACAAAAATATTGCCAAACATTTATAGTTGGCATATGAAGGATTAGTAAGATTTTCCAAGGTTTCTACATTTTAAAATAAATTTCCATCCTTAAAATCATCCCTTATGAAACCGCGATAAACTTAAGAAAAGATTCTAAGTATGGGAGCAAGTTAAGGGAAATAGAATGCGAGAGTGTATTTTGGAGGCCACAAAAGTTTAAGGGAAGAATGAAGACCTTAGACCCATGGTGAAAATTTTTAATGATCAAGATCTAATTCAAAGATAGTCGTGGGGGGGGGGCTGAGTAGCGAAGCTAGGATGCTCGAGGTAACAAAATTCTCTTCCCTGTCATGCCATTAATAGTATTCTTTCTCAAAGATTTTGAAGCAGGATACAATAATTAGTCATGAGGATTTATGTACAGCAGAGTCCATGTATTCACTCAAGAATGTATAAAAAAAGATATTAAGATTTCACAAGAAATCAAAAATTAATTATTTCTGATAAAACTATGAAGACCAAGATGTTGTATAAAATGATGGATTTGTTAAATTCTTGTAGCCTTACAAATCATGTTTCATACACATTTTGCAGAACCAAGAACATCATTGGACGTAAGCATAATTTAGTAGGAAGATCAGTAAACCAAGGTATGGATGATTACCAAGGAACTTACAATTATAAAGATGAACAAAAAATATTTGGTATGGGTTTGGATGTTGTAGTAACAGAATCCAATGGGAATGAAGAAGACAGAAAGGAAGAGAGCATGAACTTGGTAGAGACCATAAAAATTTTGCAAAAGGATGTCCAAATTTATAAACATGATAACGAGAAGATTATGAAATTCAATGAGTAGCAAGAAGGATTTAATATCAAGTTAATGCAAAGCTTGGAAAAAATAGAGAACAATATGGATAAAGAGACTGAGTCAAGAAAATCAAGGAGTCACCAGTCTCATGATGAGAGGAGAAGAACCAGAAGTGTTGGTAGGCATCACCATCACTGTCCAAGGAAATCAACTAGAAGAACACACAGTAGTTCAATTCCATCCCCTGCCAGGAAGCATAATAAGAAGTCTGGGGTGGATGAGCTACAGGGAGAAATGAATAAAATAAAACTACCTACATTTGATGGTGAACATAAGAAGGATGAGGGTGTTGAGACCTGTCTTTCATGCATGAGAAAGTGTTTTCATTTGCATAATTACTCTTCACATGCAAAAGGAAGACTTTTCATATATCAACTCAAAGAAAAAGCATCAATGTGGTGTGATCAATTTGTGCAAGTGCAACATAGTGATGAGAAAAAAGGTTATTTGGAGAGAATTCAAAAGGTATTTTCAAAAGAAGTACTTAACCAAACGATACTATGATAAGAATATGAAGGAGTTCTTTGAACTCAAGCTTGGGAGTATGACCATAGATGAGTATGAAAGGAGGTTCTTAGAGCTGCTAAAATAGGTTTCTTTCCTCAAGGATGAAAAAACTAAGATTCAAAGGTACATCATGAGTGGGCTGCCATCCTTTATCAACGACAAGATATAGTGTGATGATCCCAAGACACTGGAGGAAACCATAATGAGAGATAAATTCCTTTATGATCAACATAGTGGAAGACCAACTTTCCAAAATGCATGGGAATAAAAGAAGAAGAGAAATATGGAACAAAGGAGGAAGGGGACAAAGCCACCATTCTTCTAAAATAATTCTCAAGGACAACCAACTCCTAAGGAACCCAAGATGTCTGAGACAATGGTGCAAAGACCAAGGAAACCACCTATTCAATGTTGGGGTTGTGGGAGAGATCATATGTATAGAGATTTCCCTCATAGAGGTGCAAAAGTGAGGATTTTTCAGAATGCACAACAAGCTGAAATACTGGAGGACATGGGACAAAAATGCACCTAGGATCTATGCAGCTCTAGATAACAAGCAAGTTGATTTTCAGTCACATATGATTGAAATGGAAGGTAATATCAACAACCAACCCATTGTTATTTTAATTGATTCAGTATCTAGTCATAGTTGTCTAGATACTAAGATGGTGGAAAGATTTCAATTTCCAAGAAGCAAGATTGGAAAAATTTGGTTAGTGCAGCTAGCTACAGGAGCTAAAAGGAAAATTAATGAAATTTTTAAGGCATGTCCAATGAACATGAATGGACTGAGAAGAAGAGCATATTTGAATATCATACCTTTGGGATCATATGATTTCCTCATTGGTATGGATTGGTTGTACAAGCATCATGCTATCCTAGATTGTTATAATAAGGTATTTACTTGCTTGGGTGAGGAAGGGAACTTAAGGATATTTTAGGGAATTCCCAAGGAAGTAACCATCAAAGAAGTTTCAACCTTGAAGCTGAAGAAAAGTTTTAGGAAAGGGTGTCAAATATTAGAAACACATATGGAAGAGACAACTAAAGATAATATTCCAAGTATAGAATATTATGCAGTTTTCCAAGAGTTTGAAGATGTATTTAAAGAAATATTGGGATTTCCACCCAAGAGGGATATTGATTTCTCCATCAATCTGATGCATGGAGCATCCCCAATAACTAAGACCCCTTACAGGATGAGTACACCAAAACTAAACGAATTGAAATGCAACTTGAAGAGATTCTAAGGATGGGGTATCTACGCCTAAGTGTGTCATCTTGGGATGCCCCAATATTATTTGTGAAGAAAAAGGATGGAACATTCACACTTTGCATTGAATTCAGGAAATTGAACAAGGTAATTATGAAGAACATGTATCCTTTGCCAATGATAGATGACCTATTTGATCAGCTGAAAGATGCTCAAATATTCTCTAAGATTGACCTCAAGTCAAGTTATCATTATGTGAGAATTAAATAAGAAGACATCAACAAGATAGCCTTAACAACTAGGTATGGCCATTATGAGTTTACAGTGGTTCCATTTGGGTTATCAAATGCATGAGTTGTCTTCATGTGTCTAATGAATTGTATTTTCAGAGAATACTTAGATAAGTTTTTCATTGTCTTCCTAGATGATATTCTTATATACTCTAAGTATGATGAAGATCATGAGCAACACTTGAGGATGGTGTTACATGTATTAAGGGAGCATCCGTTGTATGCCAAATTGAACAAGTTCCCATTCTACCAGAATAAAATTCACTATTTGGGGCATATCATTTTAGAATAAGGGATAGCAGTGGATCTATAAAAGATAACGTTCATTGATGGATGGATGACAACAAGGAATGTGTCTAAGGTGAGATTTTTCATGGGACTTGCAGGTTACTATAACATATTTATTGAGAGATTCTCAAATATTTCACACCCAATCACTTCCTTGCAAAAGAAGGGTGTGAAGTTTGAGTGTACATTGGATTGTGAAAGGAGTTTCCAACATTTAAAGAATTTAATAACAAGTGCTCCAATATTAAAGATTGTTTATATCCAAATGAAGACTTCATTGTATGCACTCTTGGTGGAGTTTTTAGTCAAAATGGACATGTGGTATGCTATGAATCAAGGAAATTAAAAGAGCATGAAAGGCTCTATGCTACTCATGATTTGGAATTGGAAGCTATAATGCATTCCTTGAATATGTGGAGACACTACCTCGTGGGAAGAATATTTCGATTGATGGTAGACCATAGTGGTCTGAAATATTTATTTGGACAACTAACTCTAAATGCCAAAAAAAAAATGAGGTGGTTAGAAATCCCCAGTGAGTATGACTTTGATATAAATCATATAAAGGGTAAAGAGAACAAGGTGGTTGATGCACACAATAGGATATTGCATGAGCTTCATGCTACAACCATTAGCATGTACATATCAGATTTGAAAGAAAAAAATTTAGAGGCTTCAAAATCAGACCTACAATACATGGAATTAAAGGAAAAATTACAACAAGGTATTTTGCAGCAAAAAATTGAGAATTTTGAGTTAAAAGAGGACGCAATTCTCATGTATAGAGGAATAATTTATGTGCCAAATTTTTAGGAATTGGAAAATCTGATTTTAAAAGAAATGAATAATGTTCCTTATGCTGGGTACCCAGGTTAAAAGAAAACTTTTGCAGCTGTCAAGAGCCAATATTATTGGCCAGGTATGAAGAAAGATGTTTCTGATTTTATTTCCAAGTGTTTGGAATGTCAAACAGTCAAGGCTGAGCACACACACCCAATTGGTCTGCTACAACCATTACCCATTCCTAAGAGGAAATGGGAATTTGTAACAATGTATTTCATCACGAAGCCCCCGAGAAAAACTAAACAACATGATTCCATCATGGTGGTGGTGATAGATAAGCTTACTAAAGCTGCCTACTTTATTCCAGTAAATCTCACTCACAACATAGCCATCATTGATGATATTTATAGGAGATAAATTGTTTTACTACATGGTATACCTAAGACAATTGTGTATGACAGAGATCCAACATTTACATCAAATTTTTGGAAAGGATTATTCAAAGGATTTAGGACCAATCTGAACTTTAGCACAACCTATAATCTGTTGGTCACTGTAATTGCTTATTTAACTAAACAATCAAGTGCTACATGAATTGTCAACCGAGGGAAGTCTGTTTATTTCAAAGGTAATCACACACTGTATATGATCAATCTCAAAAGCAATCTAAAGTTGTAGTAAAAATACATTAATCACACCTTTCCTTGAACAAACTGAAGTTCTACTTTGAATTACAGAAAAGAAACCTACCTATTACAAAGTTCAAGTTTAAAGAAACAATTATCCAAAGAATCCTGGATTACATTAAGAGATAACAACCTAGGAAAGAAATCTTTCAGGACACTGCAAAAGGAAAGACCAACTATTCTGTAACAGAGAACATGACCCTATTCCCCAAGCAGGAATCTTCAACACCTGTTTCCGATCATCACACTTTCATGAACTCATTACTAATTAAAATGATTGACACACACTGAAGGCTAACTATCTCTTAACAGAGAACATGACCCTATTCTCCAAGCAGGAATCTTCATCACTTGTCCTTGATTATCACGCTTTCATACATTCGCAAAACAGGATTGCTAACTAGAATGATTAACAGTTACTCAAGCACGAATTATATGAAAACAATGTAACAACCAGTAAAACAGAGTTTCAACAAAACAGAGTTCAGTAAAGTAGAGTTTCAACAAAACATAATTTAATCAAGGCATGAAAAAAAATGATACTAACACACTACATAACTAATGGGTGAATCTTGTGAAGAAGGTGGGCCCTCCCTTCTCACAAGATTCCCCAGAAACGAAAGGAACTAGGAAGGAATGCTCAGAACAATCTTTTATTCATCTGTCAACTGTATCATATTACAATGTCTGAAGTAAACACGTCCTTCTCTGTGATTCCTTTCTTATCCAAGAAAAAGGTCCTCTCTAATGATGATTTCCCCTTATTTAAAGAGGATAATCCCCTCGATACAATTTGATCATCAAATTACATGTGCACATCTCAATCCTATTCTTAGTCAGATCTAATTTCTATACTGGAATAGGATATCCTGATCTCCCGTAACAGAATGCTATTACAATAATTGAAATGGTGTTGAGTGAGGTGTAGCTGTTGCGGCTAGAGTAACAACTTATTTATTTATCTTCTTGTTACTGTTATTGTATACTGTTTCAGCATTGCAAATCACGGGCTGTTTCAACAATGGGATTTTCATTCTGACTGTTTCAGCAAAGTGGTCTCACGCAACAATGATGGTTAATTTTGGCTCAAGGTGCGACTGTTGTGGTGAGTGTAACACCTTCTTCTTTGTGTGAATTGTTGTTTCAACATCGTAGACCATAGAGAGTGTAACAACTTCTTCTGTGTGAATTGTTGTTTCAGCATCGTAGACCATGGAGAGTGTAACGACTTCTTCTTGTGTGAGTTTTTGTTTCAACATCATAGACCTCAGACTATTTCAGCCATGGGGTTTGCATGCTTTTGGCTGTTTCAGCAACGGGCCTTCAAATAATAATGATAATCTGCAATTTGAATTGTTTCAGCACTTATATATTTCTGATCAATGGTTAAGTATGAGAGTAATGTAAAATTATATGCAAAACAGATTAAACATATAGCAAAGAGAAGAGACGTTATATACCTTTGGAAAGATAGGGTAAGGTGATAATGTAAGTTTAAATGTCAGTGGAAAAAGGATGTAATGGTAGAAAAAAGTGTAAGTTTAAATGTGAGTGAAAAAATGATGTAATGGTAGCAAAAAGTGTGAACAAAAAGGTACATTATAGGGTCCTAACATCCCCCCAACTTAAAAGGTTGCATGTCCTCAGGCAACTTCAATCTGAATCAGAATCTGGATACCGACTCTAAGCGTGCAAGTTACTTAAGCAATAGCTGTGGAAAGTGTTGTATGTTGGAGCTCTGAATCCTTGAACACGTTGTAGCCTTTGCCAAGCTGTTGTTTCGGCCTTCTTGGGCAACTTATGATGAACTTGATATGTCTCTGCTAGCATCCACAGAATAGGAAAGTGAAACTAATAACCTATCCAGCTTTCAGCACATTGCTGAACACATTTGATGTAGCTAGGTACCTTGGAAATTTTTGTCTCAAGATTAGTGGGGCTAAAAGGATTGTGTTCCTGTCTTTTCTCAGCAGATTGTTTCCAAAACATGTTATTTGCTTGTAGGGCAGTGATCTTTGTGGATTTAATGAACTGTTGACAATCCTGAAGCACTGTTGTCTGTAGTTGCCGAATGTGTTGAGTCATCTCTGGTTTCTTCAAAAACTGATAATACTCTGCAACAAAGGTGGCAGCATTTTGTGGTTTTGGCCATATCCAAAGAAGGCGGTTATCCTCGTTATGCTTGGAAACTAGGAAGTCATTCTACCATATGATCTGATTGTTAAGGAATGAGGTGAGTGCTCGAATCTGGATATCACCGACAAGAGGGTTAAGGTTAAGCCGTCGGTTCTTAGGGATGGCCTCATTATGAAGATATACCTCACAGAGGAGGTGTTGATCCATAGTAGAGGCTTCTGCAAAGGTTCTAACATAATCTGCTGGATTTAACACTGCATGGGGTCTGCCTTCTTTGATTGAGTTAATCTGAAAAAATGTAAGTCGTTCCATGAGGAACAAAGAGTAATTGCAGGATGGTTTCCTTGCAGCCAACAACTTTTGTGCCAAGTCAAACATCAGGAGAAATTTTCCTTTTAGCTCTTTATTTTGTTTCTTATGGGCAAGGGATTCCTGGCGTGTTTGCTCCAAAGCTTCCCAGTTTGAATAGATATGGTTTAGCCAGAGTAGTCTGTGCTCCTGCAGGCTTTTGTCCTGTGTAACAGAAGACTCTTTTTTCCATTTTTCCATTATTGCCTGCTCATCCCATGGTTGAGTTTGTGCTTCAGCATTGCAATTGATAGGTTGAGGTAGGGTTTGAGTGGCTTGTTCCACAAAGGTGTGGGTATTGATCTGGCTAGGAGGGGTAGATTCATCAACATGCAATGTTTGTACAACTTTATTAACAAAAATAGGGGCTTCAGATTTGACAATTGTTGTAGGCTAGGGTTCATTTTTAATTTTGGAAGGTCCTGCTGGTTCTTGTGTAACAACATGGTTTTCTTCTTTGACTGCAAAAGTCGTAGGTGCAGGGGAAGCTCCTGGCATTGGAATTTGAATTACTTTGTAGCCTGCTTGATAATAGATGTCCCCACATTGACTGCACATATAATCTCTACATTGATTCTCTGTTGTATTTTCCTCTGTCATGGTCGCTATGCGAGTTAGGGTGTATAATTTAAGTTCCTTCTCATAGGATTCCTTTACCATAACTAGCTCTTGCTTGTAGGCTTCCAGTTCAGAACTTAGGAACTCATTTTCTTGTAAGACAGAGGCCATTGTTGGTTCTGGAAGAGGGGTGACTGGTTCTTGTGTAACCGTCACAGCCGCACTAGCTAGTTCTTTTGGAGCAACTACATGATCGACAACTGATTCTTGTATTTTAGCTTCTTGATGTAGAGAAAGTAATGTTGCAGCACCCTAGGCATCTGATTCATGTATCTCTGTAACAATATCAGCAGCTGGTTCTTGTGTTTCAGCTGTAGATGGTTCTTGTGTAACATCTATAGTTGGTTCTTGTGTTTCAGCTACTGAGTGAGTAGTTGGTTCTTGTGTTTCAGCTACTGAATGAGTAGCTGGTTCTTGTATTTCAGCTACTTGATGAGTAGTTGGTTCTTGTGTTTCAGCTACTGAATGAGTAGCTGGTTCTTGTGTTTCAGCTACTAAATGAGTAGTTGGTTCTTGTGTTTCAGCTACTTGATTTGAAAAGGATGATGTCGCAACACACTGGGCCTCTGGTTCTTGTGTTTCAGTGCCCGTGGGTGGAATAGGTAAAAATTCCGGAAGGTATGGAGGGTTTTGTGGTTGTTGTTCCTGAAGATTTTCAGGATATTCAATAGCTTCTTGGGGATCTATGGGTGGGTTGTTTAGGGGAGGGTTTTGTTGGGCATAACCCTTTTGGATAAGTAGTTGAGCGAGACGGTGATGGGTGAGGGAAAGGGTTGGATTTTTAGCCTTTTTACAGTAATGCGACATATTTTTAAGACATCCGAGTAGATAATAAGGAATGTTCACCAATCTAACATGTCGTAAATGAGACAACAGAACAAAATTGTACTGGTAGACTACTTGGTATCGGCCTTCAAAGGTAAGGTATTTCTTGACAAACTCTACAACTTTCAGCCAAGGAGGCGGCAATGAGCTAAGTTGGACACCCCAGCCTTTAGGCTCAATTTGTTTCCCTGGCAAGAGGAAATCCTGTTGGGCATTAAGGATGATATGTTTGTGGCTGAACCAGCGAATGCCATTGGCGAGGAGACCCAAAACCTATGCTATATCCTCCTTTGTAACTGGAATACAAACCCCTTGAACAATGGAATGATCTTCTTGGATATTTCGAGCAAATTGAAGAACTTGTTGTTGATCAAATCCCCGTAGCCTCTGAAAATAACCCAGCCATCCTGCCTATAGAAAAAATTGATAGACTTATGGATATAGTTCTAACAGGGTTTTCATGGCGGGTTCGTACCATATAACGGGGCCTCCCATAGCTAACAGCTTAGTAAAATGCATCGTCAGAGAGTCGAGTAACCGCTTTTGTGCAGAGTGAGTTTTTCGGGTGACGACACACAAATGGTGGTGAAACAAATGAAAGGATGGTAAAAAAAGAATGACGGTGGTTGGTTCGTGTGAAATGATGGTATAAGATTTCGATATTCCCCCCCCTTCAAGTACGGCTAAAATAATGATTTTACATGAGTGGAAATAATGAGTTGGGATCTTCTCATTAACTATAGTTCAATTGTATTTACATATAAAGTTTACATACCTCATCTTTACCTTTTGATTCGTACTTCAAACAAAATATAGTTCTTGTCCATAATAGTTCTGCAGTAGCCATGGAGGAGACTTTTGATTTGTTAGAGCAATTGTATCAAGGATTTGTTTAGTGGAAGGACAAAATGTAGTATGAGAGCGCACGAGCTTATTGACAGGGAACGCTGAGAAGTTGGTGTTTCAACAACAGGGAAAGAATAGAGAAATGTTTGTTGAAGAGTGATGTTGCAGAATACTGTTGAGAAAGTGGTGTTTCAGCAGTGGCGACATGTTGTTGAGTAATGGTGTTTCAGCAACAGGGAGAAGGGCGAAAAATTGCTGAACAGTGGTGTTTCGGCAATGGAGGAAAAGGAAAAAAGTTGTGGAATAGTGGTGTTTCAGAAATGGGAGAAAAAGGTGAAAAGTTGTTGATCAGTGGTGTTTTAGCAATGGAGAAAAAGGCGAAAGATTGCTGATCAGTGGTGTTTTAGCGATGGAGAAAAAGACGAAAAAATTGTTGATCAGTGGTGTTTCAACAATGGAGAAAAAGACAAAAAATTGTTGATCAGTGGTGTTTCAACAATGGAGAAAAAGGGAAGTAGTGTTTTATAAGATGAAGCTTGGCTCTTCTTGAAGTAAGATC
>JZKD02S0434991.1:208821-238868 GCA_000966675.3 Picea glauca
ACTGAAAGTGCTCTCTGAATCTGTGGTTTGGGATAACCACTGACCAATTGATACCATGTATCTGATGGTTTTTGGATAACCACTAACCAATCTTGACACTTTTAGGTGTCCAACAGAATCCCAATGTATAATGTGTATGATAAAATTGCAAGTCATTGAACCATAATCTTGTCAAAGCCTGCCATCTCTGGAAAGTCTCACTATGTAATCATGTGAGCCAGGATGCATGCAAATTGTTTACTTAATGTAAACTCCAATCTGATGAGAGTGAACCAAGAGAAGYGAATCAACTTCTAGTCTGACACATTCCTGAAAAATGCCTGACAACTCAATCAAATGCCAAGCTGCAATGCAGAAGGATCCTCTTGTCCTCTGCTAGGTCAAATGACCATCTATGTGAACCAAATGTTCACATCATTTCTCTCAAAATCAAAATCTATACGATTCAACTTAAACTTATTGAACCATAATTCTGCCAAAGTCTGTCATTTACAGACCGCAGTTGTTCATTTGGCAAATTTCATGCCCATCTCGCATACTTGATGTTTGTTGTTGTCGAAACTGTATATCTGACAACCAATTCCATCATCAATTCCCCCCTTTGTCAGCTAAATGGAGATACCACAAGTGGTTTCATGAACCATCATCACTGGAATTTTGAACTCCCCCCCTTAAGGTGCATGAGAGTTACATCATTGTACTCCCCCCTTCTAGGCTCAAAAGAGTACCATACTTGTTTCATTTGAGTACAACACAAAATGGGCATGCGGAAACAACCACATGTTATCTCATCCCGTGAGGGCCATGCTTGAAAGCTACACCATAAGGGGACCACTTATGTGAGGTAAAAAAATGTTATGTGATACAAGATTGGTCTTTACTCGAGATTTAATTATACGGTAAGACTTATATAATCAGTTGGTTGTTGATGACCATTGCCAAGGATCAATCCACTCATAGTGAATCTTCAATATTGCAGGTTTCTTCAACGTTGAACATCTGTCTGAAGAATGGTTATTCTTACCACAATGCTGGCAAGGATGGAGATCAAAACACTGATTCTCCTTGTGACGAATTCGATTACAATGTTGACAGTTATCATTCTGATGTTGAACTTGAACAGGTGAAGTTGAAGCTTCTTGAAGGAATCCAGCACTTTGGAACTTGATTGGTCTGGAATAATCAGGAATATGAAAGGTAACTTCCTTGTCATATCCAAGTCCTGTTCTATTCTGGTTGTAGATGATTTCTTCCTAAGGTCCAATGATGGGATTGGAAAGAGTATTATGAACCTGTTGCTTTGAAATCAGTGGAAGCGGATTTACTGCATGTTGATGCATCATTGAAAAGTTTTCTTCATTAATCTCAAAAGAAAACTCTTGAATTGTAGGTTCATGAATAGATTCAACTTCATCTAAAACTGATTCTGAAGTTATATCACTGTGTTGTTCCTTCACCGTCTGTTGATCAAAAACATCATCATCATCATCATAGAGAGGGTTATGCTGAACAAAAACTAGTTCAGAAAACTTCACTGGTTGCTGATTTTTGAGTTCAGTCAACTCATCATTCAATAGATGGGATAGAGATTGAAGAAGTCTAACTTTAACTTGCGTCACTTGCAAACATGTTAGCACTGATTGAATAGTTTCTTTGTTCAATGTCACTGTGTTGTCTTCAGTGGTGTTTATTAGAGTGTTCAATAACTCTAATAATTCGAGACTTCGAGCCATTTTGAAACACTAAAAAAGGTCTCCTTGTGCAGGTAGATCCTTATTACAATTTTGACTCGACAGAAGAAGGATTATCTGCAACTCGCTCACTTGAATTGCTCACTTGAACTTCACACTTGCTTTCTATTCACGCTCACTTGAACTTGCCTTGTTTGAACTTCTTGTTCACTTTCTCTTCTAGCTCGCTTGAATTTGTTTCTTGCTCGCTTGTACTCGCTCGCTTGAACTTTTCTTGCTTTCTTCCAAGAAGTTGAGGATGTCGGTTACCACCAAAAATGCATCCAAAACTTGATGTTTACAATGATTTGAGTTTTAAGTACTCATCCTTGTCAATTATGACTCAAAATGACTCAAGGGTGTTGAGCTCAGCCGAAAATGCACCTTATGACAAATTCAATTCAACTCAACTTGATTTCAAAAAGACAAGTAAACTTACAAAAGGACAATTTGCAAGTTACAATAAATCCTGATTCTTAAGTTGAATTAATCTTCAAATTTGAATGTGCTTTGGAGCTTTAGAGTCTAGTCCACCTTTGATGTGTTGCACCTTTCATTAATTGCTTGATTGACATGAATTTGTGCTTGTATGTTGCGTTAAATGATGAATTGAAAGTATGATTATGTCAACACTAGACATGATGACATAAAGATTCCATGAAAATCTTACCATCACACACAACACAAAGTGTACCTAAGATTTCCTTATTAAATTTCGGACGGATCTAGGACACAGAGAAAAAGACTTCAATTTTATTATGAGTATCTCTTTTATGATCACAATACAAATATAAGCTTTCAATGGTGTTCACTTCCCAATTCAACTTATAAGAAGAACCTGATAACTCATTTTTACAAAGTTGGGCAAGCACTAAGCCTACTAGCATTTTGCATATAAGTCTTCATAGGCAAAACATGGGTTTAAAAATCCTTTTGTTTTACAAAAGAGAAACATGGTTTCTTCTCCAAAATATTTTAAACCTTTGACAAAGCTATAATATGCCACTACAACATCAAATCTATCAACCCACAAGAATTGATAATATAACAATTCTTTTACTTGAATACTGATATCATAGAAGATGGAGCCACGTCTTCCACCCAAATTGATCTAGTTAATAGAAGTTTCTAAATCTCAATATCCACTTCCTGTGCCCTCGATAGTATAAACAGGAATACCAGTCGTCCTCGTTGACATCCTCCATCAAGAATTTGTCAAGTTTCTGGCTGCATCGACAACTGAATTGGTTTGGCTGATATCAAACTCCACTTGCATAGCTTTCACGGGAAGTCTAAACACATACACACTATGAATATAGGAACCAACAACACATACACATTATAAAAAGCGTATGTTTGATAATAGAAGCATGGGAAGTTATCGTCGTGTCTACAAGTTCCAATTTGAAAGTAAAATTGACATTTTACCCTATATTTCTTGGTGCCAAAAAAAAATTGAAGCCATCTTCTTCGCTTAAAAACAACCATGGAAACCATGCAAGAATCGTAGGGCAGGGCATGGTAGGAACGGAGTTAGGGTTTCAGGAGAGCCATATATGGCCTTGGAAATGACGTGGCAATGACCATTTCGTCGCAAGAGCCTGCCCATGGGGTTCATAAATCTCGACAATACGTGCTATCTCAACAGCGTGCTTCAATGTCTCACATACATGCCTCCTCTGGCAAATTTTTGCCTCATAAATCAACAT
Organism: Picea glauca; assembly: GCA_000966675.3. Classification (NCBI taxonomy): domain Eukaryota; kingdom Viridiplantae; phylum Streptophyta; class Pinopsida; order Pinales; family Pinaceae; genus Picea; species Picea glauca. Next base: position 212,261 of record JZKD02S0434991.1, read on the forward strand.
TCTTCTGTATGTGAATCTTGCAATGGCCACTGCCCCTTTTGTTTGGTGGAGAAGCGGATCACGAAGTCTCTAAACAACGAAATTCCGCTTGACGCTCCTTTGAAGATCCAGAGTTCTTTAGAGCTTTTTGCGAAGCATTTCAGGTTTGGAAGGTAGGAAGATGCTCACGAATTTCTCTGTTACTTAATCGAGGCCTGCAATGATGTTTGTGTTAAGATGTACAAGGCACGGGATAGTCAAGGAGGCGAGGCATCAATGAGTGAGCCTTACACCATTATTAAGGATATTTTTGGTGGTGTGTTGCAAAGCCAAGTCAAGTGTCTTTCCTGCGGAGCAGAGTTGAACAAGATGGACGAGATTATGGATATCAGCCTTGATATATTGCATGCAAGCTCATTGAAAGAAGCCTTTTGTCGTTATTTTCAGTCGGAGCTACTTGATGGAAATGTGTGTGGCGTTCAGATCACAGAGCTTCTTGAATAGGAGCATTGATCACGTGGCTTGATCAGATCTACATCCTCAATGGATCAGATCGGATCAGATCAATAGATCCGTTTTTGTTGGCTGGAAAAACTGACATGAGTTTTCTGGACAATTTCCTGGTATGTGGCACTGAAACTGCTGTAGTAGTGGATGAAGAGATTGTGCACAGGATTGTGTTGATCTGAAACAGAATCGTGAACCGATCTCCTTTTAACACTGTAATGAAACTGTTGAATGATGACCATTTTTGTGTGCCTCACGCCCTTCAGTTCGATTAACTGGCTGGATCTCTATGCAATTTTTTGAATCCAATTTTTCGCGAGTTCAATCCTCGCCGGGAGCTCCATACTTCACCAAATAACAATGGTAGGATATTGCTTTGCAGATTTGACAATTGACAACACTTGCGCACACTGGTTGCTAAAGAAATTCACCACGAGATCTCTTGGCATTCGCACGTAGGAGGAGGAATTTTATTGAGAGCAAGGCAACTCGTATGAATATTCCTGTCGAGCACAATTTCTCTCTTTTCTCCATTTCCAAAACCCTAATTTACAGTTTCGGTGATGGTCGGGCACGAATATCTCAACCGGATCAAATTCCTTCGGGAAGAGGTTCGACCCATTCACTCCACTGCAAGTGATGGTTGACTCTTTCTCCACATAATCATAATGATCATTGAGGACAGCTCGAACACACAACAAACACTCAATATAAAAAACTCACAGGCTGTACGTAGAAAATACTAGCATGCAGATTGAGTGCATTAAGGAAAGAATAATGATCAAGCAGGTTGAGTTTTTCATGGAGGACACACTCAGGCAGGTCCATAGAATAGCAAACCGAATGTCATGAATTCTATGGTGGTATGTGAATTCATATGGATAAAAAGGCGACTGTGGGAATGAGACCAAAAACACTGATTAGTCAAAAGAATGCAGTGACATGAACAGGTCAAACAATTATGGAAGGATAAACTTAATGAAAAGCGCTAGAAAATAATATTGAAATGTCAACCTATGGATGTTATGTCTGACCTATTGAATCGGGCTAGTTTGATAAGAAGTGGATCAATTAATCCAGAAAAATTTTCAGTTTCAGCTTAATCTAGAATCAATATCACTGATCTAAAATTTGAATTCAATAATAGATCTTTTCATTCATAAAAGAACACCCACGCAAAAAATATATTTCCCAATACTACTGATCATAGATACTTACAGTTTGCTAATGTGATTGATATTGATTTCGAACATCTTTATGTTCCATACTAATTGTTACTGATCTCATAACACAGAGGACGTAGATCAGTTTGTGATTGAGAAGCTAAAATTGCTTTGACATTGCAAGAGTGGCCATCATTCATCAACTCAGATTCTGAATCACTCATGGAAAACTACCATGAACACATCAGGCCCTTAAGACCATAAGAAGCTCTGATAACAATTGATAAAATATAGACAAGAACAACAACATGGCGGAAAAGGCTCACTAGCCAATGCTCTATGTATTCACTTCAATGTTACATATTTATAGTACAATGGGTGATGCCACCTCATAGAGAGATTTGCTCTAGAGCCTAAAATCATGCATGATGACTAGGCTAGACAATCTTAACTAAATCATTAGTCATCACTTGAGGATATATTACTAATATCCTAAATGAATAATACAAATATAGGTAACAATTTAAACTTAGTGATTGGTAAAGGTAAGCCATAGGCTAAAAATTTCATTAATTCTCAATTTATAACCTATCATTATTCAAGTGCCAATCTTAATCAATACCCACCCATTCCTTCTCCCTACTTGTTCTTAGAATGAACTTTATATGAAATTGAGATTGATCTCTCCACTCAAAGGGTTTTATTATTACAATGGTGAACTTTTTGAAATTGAGATTGATATCTACTCAAAGGGTTTTAGAAATACAGTTCAAGTTCACTCTTGTACCAAATTCAAGTTCACTCTTGTACAAATTGCCTTCCTTAAAAAAAACTTTTGTAACATGGATTTTGTTATCCACTCTCTTCTCACGCATCATGTTGAAGAAATCTATCAAAAGAGATTCCACATTCTTTGCTTTACTAAATCCATAAAATCTATCTATTCAAAAACAAATTATATGTTTTGAAGCATTTCAATGATAATTCATCATTATCGTACTAAAAAATAATAAAAACAATGTTGTATTGATTATGAATTAGATTTAACTATGACTCTAAAATGATTGACCTCCTATTCTCTCCTTGTTGTTCATGAAAAATTGAACTGTCTATTACTACCCACACAAATTTCCTCTCTTTCCCCAAGACAATTGACTACTCACTCTGCCCAATGTTTATTGCTTTTTCCCCATGATTTTCAATAATTATGGGATGTGAATGTCACACCCACCCTATGACAAATATTCAATGATTGGGCTCTCATACACTCAACCAAAAATTAGAATTTTTCCCTAAATGATAATAATCTTCAAAAATGTGGGTTTGAATTAATACCCATAAATTATTTCCCCGTTGGACCCCTCTTGGAATCTCTCTAGGATTTTCTTCTCTCTTGTGGATTAATCATCCCCCATCTCCGTCCATTCCCAACTGTTGGCATTACATTATATTCATTTACAATTCAGAAATACATTTAGCGTTTACATTGTTTGGCCACAACCATACTCCTATCTACATTATGCGTTAAATAAATGGGGATTATAGTGGGGATGTTACAATACATCCAAAAAAAATACATAAACATTGAGGCTTTAAATGCCTTGTAGATTCCAAAAAGTGTCATGCTACAAAAAATAACTACATACATTAAAAACACCCATTGTACTAGGATCTTGTTCATCACATTGTGCCAAACCCTGTGGCCTTGATCCTTCAGTGACATCATTGCTAGCACCAAATCACTTGCCACAATCCATTATGAGGGGGCATCATGACATAAGATTGGATTAGGTTTTAAGTGAGGGAATTCCACCCTTTTTTTTAATTTTACGGAAAAAGGAATTGGTTTGAAATGAGTTGGGATGGTTTAGGATCCAAACAATTGGTTCAAAAACCAATTCATGATCATTTTTTGTAAATTGTTTTAGACTGACCAATTTCAATCCAGTCTGATGATTTTGATAACTATGGCCAAATATTGTTATCCAAAATGCTTTTTAATGCATATGTAGGTGAATTAATGATAATGACAATAGGTATGAGAGAAACACCATATTAAAGGATTCTTGGTTGCCCATAAATTTTGAGGGGTGTAAGGGTTGGGAGGAATAATTCCTTTTTAGCATATGATTGAGACAGAAATCATTACTGGATTTGGTTTTCTTTTCAATGATTTGGTTAATAAGGTTGTGATTAGGTCAATAGATTCAAATAAAATGAAGAAGGTAATTCATGGCATCGAGTTGCAGTTTGTGTAGTTGATTTTGGCCTAGAAGGTCGAAATCCTATAAATTTCATGACAGTTGTGAAGTTTAGAAATCGACGACCTAGATTAATTTGACCTGGAGCATCAACGGTCAAGATTCAGTCACAGAGGGTTCATTTGGGAAGAAGGTTTCATAAAAACTTCAGATTCAGGTGTGGGTTTGAGTCCGAAGTGAGGAGCATGATGACACAAGCCTGAAATAACAAGATCTATCAGATCAGTCAATTTTTTTCTCAGACGTAGAATTCTCGGAATGATGGTTTCAAAAGGTATGAATTTGGGCATAAGGTCGAGTCTGGAGAAGGGAGTTTAATGGCATAAGCCTGAAATGATCACGACCTTTGATTAGCAGTTCTCATAGTTGTTGGATTCCTCGGAAAGGTAGAATCAGAAAGACATGTTCGGAAGGCTTAGGGAAAGGTAATTTCACTTTCTAAGAGAGTCAATCCAACCAAGGTAATCAATGCATAGTTTTTGGGGCCCAGGATGATAATGGTTGTTGATTGACACGTTGTTTACCGTCTGATCCATGAAACGAACATGTTGTCTTGAAAGGGGTGCGGGAAGAGGAGAATGCCACATAAGCCACCATGTCAGCGTGCCATCTTAGAGGACATGTCATCAAGAGTGGGAGAATCATAGAATACCATGTAGCAGTCGTGTACAATTCTGCAGAAGGAGGCTATCAGGGATGTTCTTTCGCAGAATAGTTTTTGGGGTCTCAAGGAAGGTTTCTAATAGGGAATCCAATAATGTTTCAGATGAGGAGTTTGTAGGGAGTTAGACAATGTTTCAGATTGGGAATTCAAAGGGGTGTTTGACAGTGTTTCGGACTAGGAGTTCAGAGGGAGTTCGACAATGTTTCAGACTAGGAGTTCGGAGGGGGGTATGACAGTGCTTCAAAGTGTGATTTTTGGGTAATTCATGTAGCCAAAGATTGAATCCTTCTAATGGGGAGGCTCCCAAGAACAGTTCTGACAAGGCTTGCAGAGGTCTAGATACAACTTGGAAAAGGCTAGGAAGATCGACGACTGGGATTGATTCTGATTTTAAGAGAAACAAACTAGATCTAAGTACTGTTACAGTAGAAATTTAGTAAATTTTCTATGAAAATTCCAGTTATCGAAAATCTCCATCTTGCAGGGAATTTTTGAGGGCCTAAAAAATGTTTTTAGAAAATCAAATTTGTACAAAAATTGTCCTTCTAGAGCACATATTTTCTTCTTCTAAAATGATATAGCTCAGAGAGATATTGCCAACAAGATAAATTGTTCGCCAAACAAAGCTTGTATGAAGGAGTTACAACCAAAACAGTCAAGGGTAAAATTAATACCAGATTTCTTTTAGAGGGAATAACTCCTAGCTCATGAGTTAGTTTGGGACCTAGGAGTAGTCTATGGAAATATCATGGACTATAGAAGTCAGCCGTGGAGCTATATTTGAGTTTTGGGTATCTAAAAATGTGTTGGTAGAGAAAGAGAACACTTGTAGCATGTAGGGATATAAAAGGGAAAATGGTCAAAACTTCTGAAGACCATAACTTTCTGCTCGGAAATCAGAATTTGGAAAATAAATAGATGATGGAAAGGTATTGAGGAGGATAATCCATTTGTTAACCTAGAAAATTAATTTGAGTAGAAAATTTTCCAGTCAACTCAAAAGAAGATGATGGGTGGAATTAAAGGGAAGGAAATTTATGATTTACTTTTCCAAATAGTGTATGTGCTTATTTCAATTTAACATAAATTGTTTTCATGCACATTTTTAGCAGAGTTATAGGTTCATAGAAGTATTTTGGCTTATATATGAGAACCAAAACATTGGAAGATGCCCAAGGATCCTACAATCATGAGGAAGATTCATAGGTCTGCATGTCAACATGGGAAATGCTGAGACTGAATCTAATGGAAGAAGAGATAGGAAAGAGCATGTAACTATGAGAAGCTTGCATAAATAAGTGTAGAGCTATAAAGTTGCTAATCAAAATATTTTGAAGGATCAGGAAGATATACTTCATAGCTTGAACATGTTGTAGAAACAAGCCAAAGGGGACTTTGGAACGAAATAAGAAGCTAGTGATAGGAAAGTGACAACATCCAAATACCACATAAGAAGGGATAGGCATGGGAATGATAAGAATTCAAGGAGTAGAAGTAGGTGCCATCATTCCTAGAGAAATCCACTAGGAGATCCCATTATAGTTCAGGGACAAGGAGCAACCCAAGTGTGTCCCCTGTTAGGAGACAAAGGAGAAGGCCTAAGGGAGACATATTGCAAGGTGAAATCATGAAGATAAAGCCACTGGATATTAATGGTGATCATAGGAGGGGAGAAGCGGCCGAGGCCTGGCTGTTGGAATGAAGAAATATTTCTAGTTTCATGATTACCCCTCCAGTGTAGAAACAAAGATTGGAACCTACCACTTGTAGGGAAAGAAAACCATGTGGTGGGATCAGCTTAGGTAAGTCAAGCACCTTGATGAGAAGATGGTCTCATGGAGGTATTTCAAAGGATACTTCCAAGGGAAATAATTGTCTGAGCATTACTATGAGAGGAAGATGAAAGAGTTCTTTGAACTCAAGTTGGGAAGCATGACAATGGATGAGTATGAGAAGAGGTTCTTTGAATTGTTGAAGTATGTTGACTTCATAAAGGATGAGAAAGTAAAAATAAAAAGGTTTTTGAGTGGGTTACCCTCCTTATATAGTGACAAGATACAATATGATAACCCCAAACCTTTGGAGGAGAGAAAGGGATCTCTATGAGAAGAGAAGAGGGAGACTAGTATTTCAAAATACTTGGGACAAGGTGAAAGGAAATAGGGAGAAAAGAAAGAAAGGTTTTAATCCACCCTTTTCCAAGAAAAAATCCCAAGCCAATCAATCCAAAATGAACAAAAGAAAAAAAAATTCTTTTGGAAAATGCCAAGGCAACAAACTGTACAATGTTGGGGATGTGAGGGGAATCACTTATATAGGGAGTTGCCTACAAAGGATAAAGAATGAGGACTATTAACAACATTCATGTGGTTGAAACAATGGAAGATATGGGAGGAAGCATGCCAAGTATTTATGCATTCTTGGAAAACAAACAAGCAGAGTATCAATCCCCCATGATTGAAGTGGAAGGTAAGATCAATAATCATCCCATGGAAATTTTAATTGATTTTGGAGCTAGATATAGTTATTTAAACTCTAATATTATTGAAATATTTCATTTTCAAAGGAGTAATCATAAGACATCTTGGCTAGTTTAGTTATCCAGGGGGGATAAGAGAAAGATCAATGAGCTGGTTAAATATTTCCCAATAGACATGAATGTACTGAACACAAAGGTATATGTGAACATTATACCTTTGGGTTCATATGAGATCTAAATGAAGGAAGTTTTCAAGCTACATGGAGTTCTTAATGAGATAGTTTCAGATAGAGATTCCAAGTTTACCTCCAAATTTTGGCAAGGTTTGTTCAAAGCATTTGGAACAAATATGAGTCTTAGTAGAACATATCACCCAAAGTCCAATGGGAAAATAGAAAGGACCAATAGGATAATTGAAGACATTCTTAGGATGTATGTGATGGATCAACCATCAAAATGGGAAGACTATATCCACTTGGTAGAGATTGCTTATAATAATGGGTATTCATCCTCATTAAAAAAGAGTTCTTTTGAAGCTTTGTATGGAAGAAATTGTAACATATCAATGAGTTGGGACAAGCCAACAAACATAGCCATCATTGGGCCATATTTTTTAAAAGAAATGGAAGAGCGGATGACAAAGATCATGGAAAATTTGAAGGCTTCCCAGGAGAAGAAGACAATATATGCAGACAAGAACAAAATTTTCTGAGATTTTAAAGTGGGAGAACATACTTTCCTAAAAGTGAAAGAAAAAAGAAGTTCGATAAGATTGGGTTGTTTCCCAAAGTTGGCAGTGAGATATTGTGGACCTTTTGAAATATTAGAAAATATAGGGCCATTTGCATACATGTTATCATTTCCCGCATCCATGAGAGTGCATAATGTATTTCATGTATCGTTATTAAAGAAATGTGTGCTTGATCCTAACCACATAATTGATTGGACTATGATCTAGGTTGAAAATTAAGGGGATTTTCGGGTGGAATTAGTACGCATCATTGACCAAAAAATCAAAGTGCTCAGGAAAAAATCCATCGGGATAATAAAGGTTCAATGGACCTACTACGTTCCTGAATATGTAGCATGGGAGCATGAAGAACCTATGCGGGAGGATACCCACAATTTTTTGTCAATTTTGAAGAAAATGGAAGCTAAAAACACAAGACTCCATTTTTGGGTAGCTAGTTATTGGAACCACATCTATGAAATTCTTGATTTCCTATGCAGATAGACTTCATACAAGAATGGTGCAACCTTATGGAATGAATGTAGTAAAGGGGGAACATTCCTTGCTTCCAAGTTACCTTTCTCCACGCCTAGGGAGTTGAAATCACTTGTACAACCTGTGAGGGTCTATCACAACCCACCCTAAGCATCAATATTATTTCACGCATCCTCCGTGGATTCACATGCAAGGCACCCATATGAACCACTTGTATGCCACCCAACCCCACCACCATTTCCATCAGCCACATCGTCTGAGACTACCACAATAGAGGTTGTCTCATAGCAGGTTGTACAACCTAGTGCTCCATTTTCCAGTGAATCTCCATTGAGGCCTGAGATATTCACAGTGAGATAATGCATTGATGATATCTTTTATGTTTCATGAATTCGATTTTATGCATATTTGTTTAATTTTCTTGACTTGATCTTTGTGAATGATGCAGGGTGGCATCACAAAGAGAGTGGGGTCGTGGAGGACTGTAACACCCTCACGAATTATAGCAGCATATGCGGTGAGTGGTCTTAGGTTAAATTACAAAGTATCATTTTGTATGTCTATTAATTCATTGAGGATTTTTTTTAACAATGTTTATTCTTTGTGCAATCTCTAGAGCGTCAAAGCACGCCAAATCCTAGAACTTCTCGAGGTGCTTCCTTGAGAAAGAGAAGAAAGATATATTTCTAGGATGCTCCTAAGAGTGGCGAGGGTGGCAATGGTCAATGATTGACCAACTACTGCCATTTTGTATCTAGGCCACCAAATGGATGTTTTTGATGTTAGGGCACTTGTTGTCGCTTTGTATATTGGGCATGAGTTGCCATTGTGTAAAAAATGTACAATTTAGACGATGTTGAATACACACACACACACACACACATACATTTAATGACACTCTTTTTATGAATCTCATTGTTTCTGCATTTTATGTTGATGAATATATGAATTTCAAAGTGTATGAATATTATGTGTATTAATCCCTTTATTTTTTTCTAAAGTGATTGTAAATAATTTCATTATGCATTAAGGAATATCGTATGGTGGAAAATTTTGCTAAGTGCTAAATCCATAAGAAATTAATGGTTCTCAAGTAGCATTGCTTGCTAATCAACCATGTATCTCTACATCATCGATAGATCATTCCTCCTGAATTATTTGCATGAAAGTTGTGGATATCCATATTCTAACTCACAACCAACAATATGAACTACCTCTTGAATTATCTCCATCTAAATCCAATGACAATTCACACTCAAATAGTAGTCACTTGAAAATATTATGACCTAAAAAATGGCATATTACAATAATTTATTATAAAAATAATTTTTCTCATTTATCTTCTACATAATTGTAAATCACTTAAGAATCTCAACTAAATTTTATGTATAGCCAACTTGAAGCTATGTATAGATTTGCATTTATTCTCAAACCCTAGACTAAGGATTATTTCCACTATTTCGTTGGCAATTTGACCTTGGATTGTTTCACTCACTTTAGATTTTGCTCATGTTTTCATCTTCTACTTTTTCATGCACCTTTAAAGGATTGTTTGAACCTACATACATAGATATTATGAATACTATCACTTATTCTTACATGCTAGTTATCTTGAGTAAGCAAGTGAGTGCCACTTCTCAGTGTATTTTTTCTTCAATGTACCCCTAGATGATACGAATTATTAGTTAAATGATAGTTGGGATGCATTATATAATTTTAAATTTCATTCTACACTGATCTATTTCTATATTTATTGATCTATTTCTATATTTATTAAACATGGAAAGGGAAAAAACACCAAAAAAATTGCATTTTTGGTATAGCATGTCGTTTTTCCACCATGAGCAGTGCAAACATAAATAATTTAATTAATTCATTAATGATTCCAACCAAATTTAAGGGTATTTTATTTCCTTTCTAATAGAGAAGTAGGAAACACTAGCTGATTTCTCTTTTTTTTTTAAAGTGTATGTTTCATGACTTGTCATAGAAAGTCGAAACCAAAATGGTAAAGAAGAATCTTCACCTAGTCTACGATGTTGAACTAACACTTGGTGTTCCATATCCTACTCAAAAACCAAACTTTTATAATCTGAAAGTTTCAAATATGCTTTTGTTGCAAAAATATCAAACTATTTTTACTATGTTATCAATTTTTTTTTATCGTGTTATGTAGTTTTGTGCTTCATTTTGGTTGGTTCTATCTTTATCATGTTTAGTGTTTTTTTATATTACAATGTTATTTTTTTATTCAACTTCTTATTCACATATTCAAGAAGATTTAGAGTTACAAATTCATGTGTAAAAAATGACTTGTTGTGCAATAATTTCTAGTTAGCATTTATGAAAATGCATGTAGACTTGATAGCTTATAACAAGAAGTTGTTTGTCGCAATATTATCTTTGGAAAATTTCCTTTTGGATTTAGAAAATTTTGTTGCTAGTGGTTTTTGGTTGTGTTTCAAAATATCACATTTGGAACAAGATTTGTGTTGAACAAGTGAAAAAGCAATATTTTTTCTACTACAATGATCTAGGTAGATATCAGTGGCCACCCACCTCTTCCAATGAATCAACATGGCTCTCCATTTTGGTAGTTTTTTTATATACAGTTTTTTAGGTCCTAAAGTTTTGGGGTCGATTTTAGGCCTTAAACAATGTCTTTTGCTCATTTGGGAGCTTGGGATTACCATGGCATGCTCATGCCTACCAACAATTGTACTTCTTAGTTAGATATTTCCAAGGGGCTACTATGCACCCTAAATAGAGATTGTGTGAAAAAATTGTGACCTAGAGAAGTTGACATATCGATTAGCTACCTCGAGTCCCATTATCCTTTTGGCGCTTCATATCCTAGGGTTACGGTTTTGGATTTTTAGGGGTTTTCCTCTTCGAGTTTATTACTTTATGTTAAAAGGCCATTTCGACCTCTTGTAACTACGAATTATGAATGAGTGTAGCCAACACCTCTCTCTTTATAGATAAGCTACAACCATTATAGCTACTTTGTATTTCTTTGCATTTCATGGTATTTTCCTTTTTCATTCATTAAGATAATTTGGTTCTAACTATATTACTATCCTCCTTGCAATATTTATCTCTTTGTATTTCCATTAATTTTCTTGCCTTTCATTTTGTTTTCTATACAGTCTAGATCAATGGTATCAGAGTAATATTCTCTTTGTTTTTTCTCCATGCATGTCCTCACCGAGGTCAAGGTATAGAGAGTAGGGTTTTGAAATAAATTTTCTTTGGGAAGACCACTATTACTAGAAAAAACGGTCTTCCATGGCAGATGAAAAGAGAGATGATGGATTAAGAGATCCTACCAAGTTGTTACTCGAGGAATCCATCGTGTGACAAAGAAACGAGATGATGGAAAATTTCACCTAGATCCTTTGACAACTACCAATGGCGACTGAAACATCGTCAACAAGAAACCATTTCAGAGGTGCAACACCCTTCAAGGTACAAGTTAGATTTTACATTCCTATATTTGAAGGAAAGATAGATGCATATTGTTTGGAGAAATGGTTAAATATTTTAGAGGGTTATTGATCTATTCAAAAAAAATTAGACATCAAAAATATCATTTTTGCACTCCTTAAGGCTCTTCCCCATGTCAAATATTGGTGTTAAATTTATTGGGAGAGCCATGATGGAGATGAATCTATAACATTTAGGACATAAACCACATGGGAAACATTTGTTCATTCCCTCAAGGAGGAATTATACCTTGTTGGAAGCTATGATGACTAGTACAAGGGATGGACAAGTTTGTGTCTGGAGAGAGATTAGATGGTCCTAGAGTACACCAATATATTCCATACCTTGCACTCAAATATGGGTATTAGAGAATCCAAGTGGCACTTGGTTTTGACGTACTATAATGAATAGCATAGGCACATCCAAACAAAGATAGAATTCTCGGACATCTCCTCACTGGGAGTTTCTTATCGATATACTATCAAAATTGAGAAGGAATTCAAGTAGAGGAATAAACAAGAGAACAAAGGATAGAGAAAGGAAAACAACCCTCAAGAAAACCACTCTAGGTAACATGTAAAAAGTGGTAACTAGAAGTCAAATAAGGACAATAGAAAGTGGTGTGAGTTCCACAAAAATCCCCCAGCACAACATTAATGAATGTCGCTCGAAACAATCATTATTGGATGAACTGAAAGAAAAAGAATCAGACTTTGGCTCAGAATCTGATCTGTATTATTTTAAGAATGAAATGAAAGTAGAGAAATGACATTGAAATACTCATGAAAATTGTCAGAAACAAAGAAATACAACAATACTTGATTTCTATTAATGAAATAATTGTAAAGAGACTGTAAAAATACAGAGTGCAAGATTTGCTAGAATGGTGACATCTTTATCTTTGAGAAGAGATGTGGCGACTATGCTCATTTTTCAGAAGATCATTACAATGAGGCTCTAAGGGCCTTTTTATGATAAACATGAATGAAAAAACCGTAGACATCCAAAAACCTAACCCTAGGAGATGAAACGCCAAAATTCATGTGGGCCCCGTTTGGGTAAGTTAGTACATTAACTTCCTCGGGGTCGTAACTTTTGCATACTATCTCTGTTTTAGGCTCATGATAGCTAGTTGGAAAGGTATTTTCAAGAACTATGCATTACACCACAAAAATTTGACTATGTCTATAGTTTGATTGTGGCGAGCCAAAAAAACATTATTTAGGGCCCCAAAACGACCCTGGAAGTACAGTAAGTTGTGTTGACACGAAAACATACAAAATAAGCAAGTTGGATTAGGTGGGATGCCACCAATATCCACCTAAAACATGTGTAGGGATTCAGACATACCAGAAGTGTATAACCCACAATTAGAAAGAATTACAAAAGAAAGTATCGCACTAAAACCTAACAAGAGGAGCTAGTCAGAACAGGTGGGTGGCCACCAATATCCACCTGGATCAGAATATGATTTAGAGTAGGATAAGAGAAAGAGGACCATTTATGTAGAACCCAATGCTACCATTTCAATTTAAAAGATCCAACTAGAAGAGTTAGAGGATCATGAGGAGGGGAAGTGCCTCTTCCATTCATAGATGTGGTGGAAGGGGAATCCACTACATTTCATTATTGATAACAGTAGCCAAAAGATCCTGATCTCGACTGAGGTCATCAAGAGATTAAATTTTCCAACAATGCCACACCCCCAAGCATACACCATTGAGTGGTTTATCTAGGGATGAGACCTCCACGACAACAAATAATGTCTCCTTTTCTACATTGTCAATCCCTTCAAATATGAGGTATTGTGTGTCGTTTCCCCACTTGAAATTTTTGATGATATTTTAGGACAACCCTATATGTGGAGACATCATGCTACCACTAGGTATCAATTGAAAAAAATGATGTATGTAAGACCATCCATCTAAAGAAGGCCTTTTTGAGTGGTTGGTCATGCCTTTTGGCTTGACTAATGGTCCAGAAACATTCATGAGGATGATGGATGATATCATGTATCCATTCACAAACTCTTTTGTGGTTGTATATTTGGATGACATCCTTCTCTTCAATAGAACTTGGGTAGAACATATGCATCACATTTAGTATATCGTGAGAATTCTATGACAAAAAAGGTTATATGACAATATGAAGAAATGCTCATTTGGCATGCAAAAAAGTCAGTATCTATGATACATTGTGGATAAACATGGGGTGCATGTGGACCCAACCAATATCCAAGTCATTTGCAATTGGATATCCTTGATGTGTCTGATATAGTTCCCCAACTTATTGGGCTTCACCAACTTCTACCGTAAGTTTTTGTTTGGGTTCTATCATATCACCTGAGCCTTAAACCAGGTGACCAAGGGTGGAGATAAGTCCAATTTTTCCTGGTCTAAGTCACAATAGAAATTATTTGAAGGTCTAAAATTACACCTTTACTCAACACCACTCCTCACTTTGTCAAACTTTCAATATCCATTTGATATTGGGACATATTCCTTTGACTATGCTATCGATGATGTCCTCACTCAACATGGACATCCAATGGTCTATCAAAGAGCTAGAATCTCTAATATTTTTCAAATGTATCCCACCTATGACAAGGATATGTGCTCCTTTGTATAGGCATGCCAATAATAGAAGCATTATATTATGACAAAGGAAATGATCATCCACACTAATCACAAGCCTTTGAAATTCATGCATACACAATGAAAACTATAGAATGATATCCACCAAAAATGGTCCACATGCTTGCACAAATTCCACTTGAACATGAAGTAAACGACATGAAGCACATACCATGTTGTAGACTGCCTTATCTATCCCTCGGTTGTGGTAATAACCACAATTCTTAACTCCTGTGGTCACGAGACCTCGAGGTGACCCTAAATGTATGATAACGACCCTAACTTTGTTGATACCTATTAGACACTAGGCGTGGATAAAACATCATAGATCCATATTAAACCCATATCAAATTATTATTTTTTATTGTTTAAAATCCATTTCTGCATTCAGAAATGGATTTTAAACAATAAAAAATAATGATTGGATACAGATTTATGTTGCTGAATTTCGGCAAAAAAAACCATTTCGTAAAACAATTAGACAATGCCTTTGTGAATTGCTCAATAACTGGTGTGCATGACTTTAGGTCCTCACATGACTTTTTATGATTGAATAGTGTATTTTCAATATTTTTTTTAATCACTTGAAATCTTGTGAAGGAGTTTTGTCAAAATATTTGTAAAGGATTAGAGAAATAGAGGGTTTGTTTTCTCATTGAAAAGGAGAGGAAAAACAACTAGTTGAAAGCTTTATTATGTATAATTTTTTTTTATAAAAAATGATTAAAAATGTTTTTTTGGTGGTGGATCTCACCCTAGACCTATTCTGAAATTGATAAGAGAGTCTACGGGCATTGTTGTTGTGTGTGATGGTGCATGTTTTTTTTTTGTTACTCTTTTATATATATATATATATATATATATAGTTTTGACATTATTATGTTTTTCATTCATCATTTAATGTAACACACATGTCATTCAAAGAAAAAGGCACACAATTAATGTCATTTAAAGCACACTCAAGCACATGCATTCAAGTAGCTGTGAAGAACATTCAAGAATTCAATTTGTCGAACACATCAACATTCCACAATAAATCAACATCAACATTAATTATAATTCAACTCCAAAATCAATATCAATTTTGAGAATTATACTTGCAATAGTTCTTTTGTAAGTGTCAAATCAAATTAAGTTGAATTTAATTTGTAATAAGGTGCATTCTCGATTGAACTCGACACACAAGACTTGATTGATTTATTGAAATTATGAGTCAAAATTTGACAAGGTTGAGTGGTTAAAAGTCAAACAATTGTAAACATCATATTTTGGGTGCATTTTTGGTAGTATCCGATACCCTCAACTTCTTGGAAGAAAAATCAAGCGAGCATTCACAAGTTAAAGATAACGAGTACAAGTGAGCGTGACAGTGATGGATAAGATCATGGAATTGATTTCCTTATTGGAATTTTTTTTGAAAACAATAGAGAGCAATTTGGTCATCTTGACCAATGAAACATTGGAAAATGTTATTATATGTTTGAAAGTCATGCAAATAAAGGTTCATTTGTTGCAATCTCAATCTCAACTATTGAATGTCCCCGAGGTGTAGGACAGTCGGTGACGGAGTGTGTTGTTAAGCCACTCCGTGATGTTAAAGTCACCGGTTCGAAACTTGTGGGGACAAAAAATCCAACCATGTTAAGGGTTGGTGTGGCTCAGGCCGGGTGCGATCCCCTAGTGATTTTGACGGCTTAGATGCCCCTGAGTCACGGTTTCTCAAGCCACAGGTTAATCGCAGGTCCTGCACAAATTAACAAACAAAAAAAAAATCTCAACTATTTAATGATGAAATCAAGGATCTCAAAAATCAATAGTTAGTAAAGAATTATGAACTAATCCTCATTTAGAACAACCCTCTTTATGATGTTAATGATGACGATGACGATGGCGATGATGTTAATGATACTTCAGATCAAAAGTTAACTCATGAGCAACTGAGTGAAAAATTTTTAGATGGAGATGAAGTTGTAGATGATCAACGCAATCTTTCCAACAACATTGTAAGGCCTTGGGAAGAAATAAAATTCAACCAAAATCAACATGGCTTGGGATATGATAAATGATACAACTTTCGTATTCTATATTATTCCAAACTAGTTTAGTTTGTGAGTGCATGATTTCTTGAAGAAATTAAGAATATTGATAATAAGTATTAACGTTGTCACATAGTTGGTCTCATGGAGAATAAGTGTTTTGATATCGATTCGTGTCTTCATTGTGGGAAGACAAATCATCTATTTGAAAAATGTCAAAAGAACAAGAATGTTAAGAAAACAATTCATTATGGATGGATATGTTAGCATTGGAAGTCACTCCTGGATTGCGACAGGAGCAGAACCCAACGCCCATCAGATTTATGTCACGATAAGTTTAATGGATGATCAAATGGTTAAAGAACTAGGATGGAATCACTCTAGCTCAGGGACCAGGCCTGGTATGTAAAGAACAAAGGAGGTCTTGATCTAAATTCAATCAGTGGGTTGATTGTAAAATGAGCGGGTGGAAGACTTGGTGGGAGGAGTGAGAAAAACTACCTTGGGCAACAGGCCTTTCAGCAGTTTGCAGGAGAAAAACTCTAAATGCAAGATCCTCTTGGTTCAGAGTTTCGGGGAACTGAAGGGGTGACTTGACTGGATCCTCCAATTCCAATTCATTTAGCGTTGAGGAAATCGCAAGACTAATTAGAGACAACGCAACTGTTACAGTGATCCAACCTACATCATCCTATAATAGCTACAACTCGACTGGATCCTCCAATTCTGAGTTGTTCTAACACAGTGAAAACAAAGATATGAAATAAATTGACATTCATAAGGCAAGAAGTCTCAAGAGTCAATGCATAACCAGAATAACTAGTGCTTCATTAAAGATTTTACAATCAGGAGCCTTGCTCAACCATCGATGCCTTGAAAAATATCAAAACTGAGTACATATACTCCTAAACATTGCCCAACAGAGGCGTCCTAGACTTTTAGGATGGGGCATCTCTTCAATCAAATCTGGCCTGCACTCTTCTGTCATACACCATCTTAACTCTGCATGGCTCATGCTAAGGGGTAGCTAAGACCTTAAATGCTGAATTAGTGTGCACAGAATTCCCTGGTGAGTCGAGGACTCGGCATGGCCTCTGTGGAAAAAACTAGTACAGAGGACCACTACGGGCGGCTTCCTGTCGGGACCTCCATACCTTGCAATTAATGAGTGAGGCGAGGTTTGAACCACCCCCTCTCTTCTTCATTCACTCCGAGCAGGTATCAGGATTGAGATCAAGTTGAACTGGCACCTGGAGAACATGGTGATCCCTTCTACAGCTAAACCCGGTACTTTGACCATTTGTGCAATTCGTTCTATCGCTCCCCAGGTGACCACGGGTTGTGACCTTGTGCCTATCTTCAAAGGCGCTTTCGACATTTTGCGTTTCGTGGATGGGAGGAGTCTTCTCCTTGTGCTTCGAAGCTACGAAAGGTGAGGTGGTGACATAGCCTAATCGCATGCCATGTGTCCCTCTGCATGGTCAATCATGATCATCTCGGCAATAATGTGGGCCTAGACGCCTTCGACACTTTGTGTCTTGTAGCTAGGAGGAGGCTGCTCCTTGTGCTTCAAAGCTATGAAAGGTGAGGTGGTGACATAGCCTAATCGTGAACCACATGTCCCTCTGGATGGACGGTCCTGATCATCTCGACAATAATGTGGGCCCGGGTCCTGGACGCCTTCAACACCTCGCGTCTCGCGGCTGGGAGGAGGCTGCTCCTTGTGCTTCAAATATATGAAAGGAGAGGTGGTGACATAGCCTAATCACACTCCACGCGTCCCTCTAGATGGACGATCTTGATCATCTCGGCAATAATGTGGGCCCAGGTCCTGGATGCCTTTGGCACCTCGCGTCTCGCGGCTGGGAGGAGGATACTCCTTGTGCTTCAAAGTCATGATGCGCGAAGAGGCGATAGAGCCTAATCATGCACCATGTGTCTCTATATCGGATGGCTGAAATGGCGTCTGTGTTTGGGACCCATCTCATCACATGGCATGCACTAGCGCCATTTCCCCAGGCCTTCTCCTCTATGACTAGGCGCTATGACTGTGGACCTGACTCTGGGCGCTTTTGGCATTTCACATTTCGACAACTTAAGCTGCAGTGGATGGGAGATCCCTTGTCTCTTAAAATGCCTATCCCCAAGATGTCGATCCCCGAAATGCCGACTGGTTGCCACCTACCCCAACTGGATCAGACGACCCATATTTGTCTCGAAATATGGGTGCTATCTCTTGTGCTAAATCTCGGGCAACTTGGTAGCCCCGAAAACCCGATGACTGTCGATTTTCTCTATAGATGGATCTTTGTCATTGAAATCAAACTACTCGCTCACTTGATTTTAAGCCCGAAATGGACTTCTCATGTGGGTTGCACTTGACGCTTAGGCTATGACCTTTGAATAAAACACGCTCTAACAATTTTCAAATCTCTCTTCCATACATTTACGTCAGTGGCCCGAAACTAGAAGAAAACACCATAATGCAAGAATTTGCAATAACATTAGGCTCCATGGGGGATAGAGTCGTCCCTGTGATGCTCTAAGAACTCATTTTGCAACTTCAATGCCTTCTGTTGGGTTATGGAGTCATTATTTAAAACTTAAAGATAAAAAGAAAAACAATATTTACAACCGCAGAAGAGCTATGTGCGGCTCAAGAAAAACATTTTTTCAGGAAATGCCCATTCATAGGGCCATTGAAAACTTCTTGATCCTTCAAATCTCGCAACTTGTAGGTATTATTTGAAAATATTTCATAGATTTTGAAGGCCCTGATCCATAGGGCTTCAAATTTTTCGTGCTTTCCCTTTTCCTGCTTAGGAGCATCCCATTTCAGTACCAGATGTCCCATCTGGAAATCTTCCTTTTTGGCCTTCTTATAAAAAAACTGCTTGATCTTCTGCTGATGGTCTTGAATTCTGTCCATTACCTGCTCTTTGGCCTGCTGGACTTCCACCAGTTGATGAAATCTTCTGATCATGTCATCAGGATCTTCTTGATAATCTTGGAAGAACTTTTCTACAGGAATGGCTAGCTGAGAAGGGAAAACAACTTCTGCTCCATAAAATAATTGGAAAGGGGAGATGCCTATAGATCTCTTTGTGGTCACTCGATTGGCCCATAGAGCGAATTTCAACTTTGAATGTAAGGCCTTTTTGTTGTCCTCGAATAGTTTTTTGATGATCCTTATCAGGATTTTGTTGGAGGACTCTGCTAGACCATTGCCCAGGGGATAGTATGAGGTGGAGTGAATTAGTTTGATCACGAATTGCTCATAGAACTTGGCTAACGGCTCAGCCCTAAAAGAGGTTGCGTTATCAGTAACAATCTTTCTTGGGCAGCCAAATATTGTGATGAGGTCTTCCAGGAATCCAATGATTACCTTGTGGGAAGCACTCCTGGTGAGGATAGCTTCAATCCACTTAGTAAAGAAATATGTAGCAGCCAGGATCCATCTGTGCTGCCCACTGGAAGCAGGGTGGATTTCTCCAATAAAATCTAGGCCCCATTGCTGGAAAGGTCCTGAAACAACCACAGGCTTTAAAGGAAAAGACTTGAGCTATTGTTTTCCTGCAAATCTTTGACATTTGATACAGGCTCTGAATTTTCTACAGACATCAGTGAATACAGTGGGCCAGTAGTATCCATCCCTGAGGATTTTGTAGGATGTGGCTTTCCAGAAATGATGCCCTCCACATTAGCTATCGTGAAATTCAACCATGATCCTATCAGCCTCTTGTGGATCCATACATTTCAAAAGCACCCCCAAGGGATATTTCCAATATAAAACTTGATCAACAAGGCAGTATCTAACTGCTTTGAGCTTCAGATCTCTTGCCTTGTTTCTTTGCAGGCCATCTGGAGGTCGCAACTCCTGCAGAAAATATATGACATCCTTATACCAGGGACATCGAGCCAAGGAGGGTTCTGCTTGAGGGTCTATATCAAACAGTTGGTCCTGCTGATTTTCTGAGCATTCATTGATGAAACCTACCCCCAAAGCTTTGCAATTTGCTTCAACCAACAACTTAGCTAAACCTTTATCTTTGATTAATTTGATAGGCCTTATTTCTAAGTCAAACTCGAGGATCTTGGCTATCCACTTACTCCTCCTCCCGTCTATCTTAGGCTGAATAAGAATGTCTTTAACAGCGGCCAAGGGGACATAGGCAATGATTTTTTACTGCAGGACATAGGTTCTAAAGGCTTTGAGAGCCTTTGGCAGGGCATAGGCCCGCTTCTCCATAATGCCATACCTGACTTCGGCATCTCTCAGAGCTTTGCTAAAATAGGCAATAGGCTTCTATAGCCCTGCCTCATTTGTCTGTAATTAAACAACAACCACTGTGTCAGGTGAGGCAAAGGAGAAAATAAGGAAATCCTTTGAGTAATCGGGACTGATAAGCACAGGAGCTTCAGTCAAGGCCTTCTTTATCTGCTCAAAGGAACTTCGTGATTTAGAAGTCCACCTCACTTCATTTCCTTTCCTCAACATGGTTGTTATAAGTCTTACCCCTTCAGCAAAGTTAGAAACAAATCTCCTTAGAAAATTAATCTTACCAAGGAAAGATTGGACCTCCTTCCTAGATCTTGGGATTGATAAGGCCTGTATTGCCTCACCTCTGCTAGGATTGATCTTGAATCCTTCGGCTGATACTATGTGACCCAGTAACTTTCCCTCCTTCATGGAGAACATAGATTTCTTGGGATTCAATGAAATGCCAAAACTCCTGCATTTCAGAAAAACCTTCCTGAGATGACAACAATGCTCTTTATCATATTTGGAAAAGACTGTTATGTCATCCAGGTAGATGACCACAAACTTATCCCTTTCCCCAATGAAGGCTATGTCCATGGCACGTTGAAACGTTGCCCCTGCATTCATCAATCCAAAAGGAATTTTAGCATACATGAATGTGCCCCATGGAGTGGTAAATGTCGTCTTTTCCCTGTCCTCGGGCATAACAGAGATTTGATTGTATCCAGAGAAGCCATTGATCATGGAAATCTTGGATGCTCTTGCTACCCTCTGCAATATATGTTCCATTTTTGGTAAGGGGTAATTGTCCTTTCATGAGATCCTGTTCAGGTTTCTAAAATCTACACAGAGTCTGATTTCTCCATTCTTCTTCCTTATTGGGACCAAGTTGACCACCCACTCTGAATATCTCAGTGGCACGATGATCTGGTCCTGTAGCAACTTCTTCACTTCCCTCTCCATGATAGGCAACAACATAAGATTGATCTGTCTTAGCTTCTGCCTAAATGGCTTTGCCTCCCTTTTCAATGGGATTTTATGCTCAATGACATAAGTGTCATGTTTTGAGATCTTCATAAGTCCAGGCAAAAACATCATAAAACTCCCTCAATAGTTCATCGTATTCATCCCTCTGCTCCTTTGTCAGACTTCTGGACAATTTGACAAACTTGGGTTCATTCTCAGTGTCAATGTTGCACTGAGTTGTATCAGCGTCATCCTCTGAGATTTCCCCTTTTAATGCCACATCATTTCTATCAAAAAACCTTTCCAAAGGAACCGGTCCCCTTGGAATATGATTTCTAGGCAGATGCACAATGCTACGCTCCACAATCTTATTCAGAAAATTACGCCCATCAAGCCTTTCTTCAGAGACAGAGTCTTGGTCAATATGCATCTCTAAAAATTATTCGACAGTCTCCAAGAATCTTTTGATCTCAAGATCATCCTCGAACACCTTCCAATGTTTGACATTGTTAGGTATGGAGGGCCTCTATTTTAGTTCTACATCATATCTGAATTTGGGTGGCAAGGGCACTTTGAAATTGCTTGCTGATGTAGCCAAGGAATCTGCCATTGTGTTCTTCTCTCTTGGGACGAAAGAAATGTTAAATGCTGAGAAGAAACTGTCAATTAGGTCCCATACCTCGTTTCTGTAACTCCTGAGTCGAGGATGCTTAGCMTGATAAKMATTTCTAATCTGCTGGACTATCAATTCTGCATCTCCGAACAYTGCTACCTCCTGAATTCCCATTTCTTTTGCAGCCCTTAAACCTAGAACAAGAGCTTCATATTCTGCCACATTATTAGTTGCTTCAAATTCAAGMTTGTATGACAGGGATATGGCTTCCTRACAARGCSACACAAAGACCACTCCAGCGCCARYGCCTTCGCTAGACGCAGCTCCGTCRAAAAACATTTTCCATATGGAGGTGTTTGGAGGAGGTGTCCCATAATCAAATAAGGGTTGCTTTCTGATTTGGAAAGGGGCTTCAGGAGCATCAATGATCTGCAATAAKCTAGACCCCAAATTAGTGTCAAGTGCAAAKATGGGATGATTGGTGGGGTTCGTTTCATCACTGACAATATAGGCTAGTTGGGACTCTCTGTACAACCTCTTGTGTTCCCCTCCAAATACTGGAATGGTGGCATATGTGAGATCCATCTGTAATGTTCCTCTAAGATTTTTAATCCAAGACCTAGACAACAACATGCCAAACTTGGGGGGAACATCAACTACCACAATGTCCATGACCACACTCTTCATTGGTAGTTGAAATAAAGAGACCACCAAATCTTTCATGACTCCAAGACATTGCACCCTCCTTGAATCAAAAGAGTACAAATCATGATAAGCCTTTGTCACTTCCAGTCCCAACTCTTCCATGACTATTTTGCTTATAAGGTTGTGGGAAGCTCCTGAATCCATGAGACAATTATGCAACACTTTATCATGTATGTTCAGGGAGGTGTAGAAGGGAGGGGATGAATCATCTCGATCTTCTACCATGGGACCTATGATGACTGCTGGATTTTCATCTTGGAGATTTATTGAGTCTGTGGAAGGCTGGGGGGGCTCAGATTGTAGCAGTTTGGAGAGGGACCTTTTGAAATCTTCATTTTTAACTAGTTCGGATAGGGGTACATGAATTATAATCTTATGAATCTCATGCTCAAAACTAAAGGAGGAGAGATACTTAAGAGCTTCCCTTACCTCGGAGGCAAGTTCCTTGGCTGTTGGCGAAGCATTCTGAGCTTTCTTTTCTTTAGTAGTGGTTGTTGCAGCTTTAGTAGGCCTTTCCGCTATGAGGGGCTGATCCTAGCTGTCAAAATTTCCTTCTTTAATTTTTGACATGAGATTGTATCCATTAGGGGTGTTGTTGGCCTTTTCCCCTTTACTCAACTCGTTGATTTGAGTGTTGATAAGGGATTCTTCAAATGCAGATTGAGTCAAATGAGGAAACAGGGAAGTGACCTCGATGTAGTGGATTTTAGGGTCGAGTTCATCCACCTCCTCCCCTTCCTCATGAGCAACTAGGCTATTCTGGAGAGGGGTCTGAATCCTCTGATCATCCCTATCTCTGCTTCTTTGTTCCTTTGGAAAAGTCTGTGGCATATGGTTACCGGGCCTCTTGAAACCTCTATTATCAGTATTCTGGGGGTTTCTGTACGTGGGCTTCCCCTCTAACTCCCACTTATCCATCCTAGCTGAAAGGGATTTCATTACTTTAGCAACCTCATCCATCTGAAGGGGAAGGGAATAGGAATGGGATGAGGAGGCCTCTGTTCTTCTCCTGGATACGTCTCTGTCAGCCTTATTCCTGAGTCGATCAACAACCAATATGTTAGACTCTACTTCCACGGCTGCGTCCTGTATTTGAGCCAGGGTGGTGGCTCTCCTTTCCCTCGGCAGGAGGCAGAAATTAGGATCAAAATCACTAGCATAAGTGATCTTTGCAGAATCTTCGGAGGGATTTATATCGATGGGGATCTTATTGTACATTTTATTAAATCTTTTGGAGAAGTCAGAGACAAACTCTCCTTCCTTTCTCTTCAAAGACCCAAACACATTCATGTAATACATGAAGTCCTTTTTGTCTCCCCATTGTCTCAAAAAGGAACTATCCAAAGCCTCAATCCCATCAATAGATCCAAGAGGCAGGGCCCTGAACCATTTCCTAGCCTCGCCTTCAAGACTATGGACGAAAATCCTCATCCATACATCTGCATGTATGATAACATGACCGTCTGTAAAACTGTAGTAGGCTTCAAGGTGTTCTTCCGCAGTTATGTCCCCCTCGCCTGTAAACTTGGGCAGCTGCTTGAGGTAACCATTTGCTGGAAGAGCATTGAGAGGTTGAGTAACACAAGGGGAGCATACCTAGCAGCTATAATATCATCCATTCTAGTCATGGGGGGATTTTCTCTTGCCATAGGAATATTAGGTGGAGGAGAAATCAGAGGAGAAGGAGTTCGAGAAGGGGATACTGGGAATGAGCTTCCAGGAAACAATGGGGGATTTAGGGAGAGGGCTAATGGGCTTGAGTCAACAAATGCTTCTCTCTGTGCAAAAGTGGCAACAGTAACAAGAGGAGGAGTGGTAAAGCAAGGAGTGGGGGAGTCTCCTGTGTTCCTGGGTCTACGCCAAGGTACAACTTCAGGGGAAAGAGGAGTGACAAGGATTTCTCCCTCCAATCCTAGACTGGGAGGGGAGAACTCAGTAGGAACACTCCCAAAATTCAGGAAATGGGAAACTTTAGAAAAAGGTCTGCTAGGAAACTGAGGAGAATAAAATGGAGTTTCTACAGAAGGAGATGGCGGATTACTTGGTTCAGTGGTGGAAGATTCTCATTCAGAGGCCTTTCCTTTTCTGAAAATCACCTCCGGATCAACTACAGGTGTAGCTAGAGGCAGTTGTGGATGGGACCACGTATGTCTGCCTCTGGAATCCACAACTAAAACAATGGGTTCACTCCAGTGGAGTCGTCACAATGGAGTCGCCAGGTGCACAGTAGCAATATTCAAAGGCTTTGATGCCTGATGCACCTTCAGAATCAGAGGCTCAATGTCGTTCAATCCCAGGGAAAATTTTCAACTTCGTCCCCGGCAATGGCACCAGAAACGTTAGCGTTGGAAGTCACTCCTGGATTGCGACAGGAGTAGAGCCCAACGCCCATCAATTTTATGTCACAATAAGTTTAATGGATGATCAAATGGTTAGAGACCCAGGACATAATCACTCTAGCTCACAGACCAGGCCTGGTATGTAAAGAATAAAGGAGTTCTTGATCTAACTTCAGTCAGTGGGTTGATTGTAAAATGAGCGGGTGGAAGACTTGGTGGGAGGAGTGATCAAAACTACCTCGGGCAACAAGCCTTTCAATAGTTTGCAGAAGAAAAACTCTAAATGCAAGATCCTCTTGGTTCAGAGTTTCAGGGAACTGAAGGGGTGACTTGACTTGATCCTCCAATTCCAAGTCATTCAGCGTTGAGGAAATCGCAAGACCGATTAGAGATAATGCAACTGTTACAGTGATCCAACCTACATCATCCTATAACAACTACAACTCGACTGGATCCTCCAATTTCGAGTTGTTCTAACATAGTGCAAACAAAGATATGAAAGAAACTGACATTCATAAGGCAAGAAGTCTCAAGAGTCAATGCATAACCAGAATAACCAGTGCTTCGTTAAATCTTTTACAATCGGGAGCCTTGCTCAACCATCGATGCCTTGAAAAATATCAAAACTGAGTACATATACTCCTAAACATTGCCCAATAGAGGCGTCCTAGACTTTCAGGATGGGGCGTCTCTTCAATCAAATCTGGCCTGCACTCTTTTGTCATATGCCATCTTAACTTTGCATGGCTCATGCTAAGGGGTAGCTGAGACCTTAAATGCTGAATTAGCATGCGCAGACTTCCCTGGTGAGTCAAGGACTTGGCATGGCCTCTTTGGAAAAAACTAGTACAGAGGACCACTGCGGGTGGACTTCCTATCGGGACTTCCATACCTTGCAATTAATGAGTGAGGCGAGGTTTCAACCACCCCCTCTCTTCTTCATTCACTCCGAGCAGGTATTGGGATTGAGATCAAGTTGAACTGGCACCTGGAGAACACGGTGATCCCTTCTGTAGCTAAACCTGGCGCTTTGGCCCTTTGTGCAATTCATTCTATTGCCCCCCAGGTGACCACGGACTATGACCCTGTGCCTATCTTCAAAGGTGCTTTCGGAATTTCGCGTTTAGTGGATGGGAGGAGGCTGCTCCTTGTGCTTCGAAGCTACGAAAGGCGAGGTGGCGACATAGCCTAATCACGTGCCACGCGTCCCTCTGGATGGTCGGTCTTGATCATCTCGGCAATAATGTGGGCCTGGGTCCTGGACGCCTTCGACACTTCGTGTCTCGCGGCT
>JZKD02S0434991.1:238881-255817 GCA_000966675.3 Picea glauca
CGGGTCCTGGATGCCTTCGACACCTCGTGTCTCGCGGCTGGGAGGAGGCTACTCCTTGTGCTTCAAAGTCACGATGTGCGAAGAGGCGATAGAGCCTAATCACACACCATGTGTCTCTGGATCAGATGACTGAAATGACGTCCGTGTTTGGGACCTGTCTCATCACATGGCGCATGCTAGCACCATTTCCCTAGGCCTGCTCCTCTGTGACCGGGCGCTATGACCATGGGCCCGACTCTGGGCGCTTTCGTCATTTCGGATTTCATCAAATTCAGCAGCAGTGGATGGGAAATCCCTTGTCTCTTAAAATGTCGATCCCCAAGATCCCGATCCCCGAAATGTCGACTGGCTGCCACTTGCCCCAACTAGATCGGACGACCCAAATTTGTCTCGAAATATGGGTGCTATCTCTTGTGCTAAATCTCGGGCAACTTGGTAGCCCCGAAAACCCGATGACCGTCGATTTTCTTTATAGATGGATCTTTTCCATTGAAATCAGACTGCTCGCTCGCTTGATTTTAAGCCCGAAATGGACTTCTCCTATGGGCTGCGCTTGGCGCTTAGGCTGCGACCTTTGAATAAAACATGCTCGAACGGTTTTCAAATCTCTCTTCCATACATTTACATCAGTGGCCCGAAACCAAAAGAAAACACCATAATGCAAGAATTTGCGCTAACAGGATAAATTCCTGGGGGTGGAATCAACAAGTAAAGAGGTTGCATAAGTCTTATCGTCTAGTCAATACCTAGGTCAATACATAGTTGCATGGAGAAATGAAAAAATAAAAAATATTTCAAACAATTATTCTAGAGATGATTTTGGGCATGATCTAGATCCATTTCTACATGTTCTCTGAAATTAAAAAATAAATCAAAGATGTTAGTCGTCACATTTGAATGGGGGAGGGAACCACATTGATAAAAACATACTCTCCAACACCTTCAAGGGGGAGTGAAGATGGTTAGTGGTAAACCAAAACCGCCACTTTGTTCAACTAAAAATGGTCAGTGGTCAACCGAAACCACCACATTTCAATTATGAATTATTGAAGAACAAAAAAATCCAAAGCTCAAGCTAACATCAATTATTGTTTTTCTACTATACAATTATTCAAACTTGTGATTGAGGGGGAAATGCCAGACTATGGGGGTTCCTAGACAATCACAAAGTTCGAGAGCACCAATTTATGAGTTATAATCCTTATTAATTGATGAGGTGTTGTCATGATTCATTGATGAGTTGTCAATGAGATATAGATCTAGAAATGGCCCAATTCATGCTCTATAAATTCATATCATGAAATCAATACAGTGTAACAGAATGACATAAAACATTTTTCCACCAATTATTATCTTGCCTTTCTTGTGCTCGAGTTCTTAACACCAATAGGAAAGGAATTGATATTATTTTCTTTTCTCTCACAATATTTAAATTTTAATATCTTTTCCTTTTTGTTTTAAATAAATTTAGGGTTTTAACTTGATAATCTTCCAATCTAGATTGATTTCCTTTCAAGTCTTAGAATGAATGGTAGATCTAGGTTAGGCTTGAATTATCTTCATGAATCATCTTTCTTATTGATGCTTAATCCTTTTATGATTTGCATATTTTTTGGATCTGGTTTTAATTCTGAATATCTATGATGGATCCGAATCTCATGGATGAATAACTTGAATGTGTTGAGAGCTAGCTCTATTTGTGGGTGAAATATGCAAAATATCCATTTGCAGCACTAGTTGTTTTATATTTGCCAAGAAACTCTACGACATAACTTAAACATCAGATATTTGTCATCATCTAAGCTTTCTTGTGATTCTAACTCTCTCATTTAATAGAGTGATGATGTCTCTAATTGAATGACTAACTAGATGAGTTGGATATCTAGAATAATTTAGGATTGTTCATTTCAGGATATTATTGTCATAAAAGGTTATTTATTGATCTGAATGCTGGGTCATTTCATAATAAATCTGCCCTATGGTGCATGTCTAATATTCATTTAAGATCAAAATGCAAATTTAGGTTTCTTACTGAAGCATGTTGTTTGGGGAAATCAATGCGTGGATAACATTCCGATTTCAATAATGAATGTTGGAGAATGCATAAGTAACATCCTGGCATAAATATTTGATCCTGCTTTGGGCTTAATACACTCTATCCAAAAACGTTTTGAGTTTTTAATGCATCCAACACTCTAATTAAGTGAATTGATGGGTTTAAAGTGGAATGACTTGATCATTGTATGATTTTTCATGCTCTCAAGCTTACGGACAAAGGTTATTAGTTGATCTAATGAAATGTTTAATGTTTAAACGTGATGGCAATTCGCAAGAAATGATGGAACGATTAGGCTTTTAATGCTAGCATCACACATTTTTAGGATTGTTTTGAAGATTTTTAGCACTGGCTTGTTTGCAGAGCTAATGATCTTCTTTCCATGAGTATCAATGCTGTAAATTCATAATCTAAACCATTTTCACTGTTGGTTTGCACAGTCATATTTGTGTTATGGTTTCCATCATTTGGGGTATTCAACTCATTGTTCTAGGGTAATCTGTTGAGTGCTCTTTATTCCTGATCCAAATGATGATACTATATCTTAAGATTTTAAATGTTGGCACAATCAGTTAACACTGATAAGTTTATCACTGGAAAATTACCGAAACCTGATATACAAACTTGCGACATTATGATGAGATCTGCTCCTAAAATGTGATAGCATGTGGGGGTTGAAAGCTGTAATATTCATGGTATTTTATGAAGTTATGTTGGCATGACATCTGAGTATCACACTTCAAGCAAACGATTCTCTTATTTTTTGGGTTCTTTTCACTGCTCTGGGGTCACTTTGAAGCACATGTATGATGTTGAATTGATCCAGAACCATAGGCATTTTTGAATCTAGTATAACATTTACTATTGGTAGCACCATTTTGGTCAATTCTTGACATTAGTTGCATTGTGATTACACCATTGAATGTTGATTATTGGTTCAATGGGCATGAATTAAGGGCACCTGTTTCACATTTGATGGACGACACCTTAAGTTTTAATCTGAAGTTGTGACAAACCCTTGCCATATATGACAACATTGGATCTAAATCTTATAAGAAACATGGTTTAAAGTGTGGTTATTTCCTTGATCATTAGTATCTACAGTGAGCAATTAGTTTCATTCCATTTTGGTGACCTTCCAAGATTAACGTTTTTGGCACATTTCATATTCTAAGGAACACTCACATTTAATCATGTTTAAATGTGCTAGCATTTCTGAAATAAATGTTTAAATGAATGATTGACACACGTGTTTGAATAGTTCACGGATTCACACTAATTTGGCTAAAACTTTTTTGAATACTTACATTGAGATGAATGATTGACACACGTGTTTGAATGGTTCACGGATTCACACTAATTTGGGTAAAAATATATTCAATACTTACATTGGAGAAGGGTATCATTTCAAGAGTTCGAACTAATCATTTTCATAAATAGATTGTCATGCTACATTAATTGAAATTCTGTCATTGACTTATTAAACCTGAAAAATGATATAAAATCTATAGTGTGATCTCACTCATAATTGTGAAATGGTTCATAATTGTGATATAAGCCTGAAGTGATATAAATCTATAGTGTGATCTCACTCATAATGGTGAAATGGTTTAAAAAGACATTGTATACATCTATCAAAACTTGTGACAATTTTTGGAGTGAGAAATTGTGGTAAATACTTAGGATGAATTCTTGGATATAATCATGCACCTTGGTTGTTGATCCAAAAATCTTTTAAACGACAATGGTTGAGTTATCTTGCATGAGTTAAATTATCATTTAGGAAAAATAATGAAAGAAGAAGAATTATAAATGAAACATGACAGCCATAAATAAATTTATAGATCTGAACATAAACATGAAACAACAAACCATAAAACACCAAAGTGATAACAGATTTCGACAATCTTGCCTACGTCTCTGGGCCTTTGTCTCAGTGGGTGAGGCTTTCTTATTACTGTTCAAAGATTTAAAAGTACATCAAAACAGTGCCAAAAGAATTACAAACTGATTTGGTCATGTTCTAGTAGATCTATGGAACCCAACAAAACTGACGACACTAAAATCTGATGAACGAAACTCCCAGAAATGGCCTGCAAAGGTGCTCTCCTCAATGGCTTCCCTGCATAAAAATGGCTTTGGCTCAAAAATACTTCAACCTAAACCTATTCTCAACCTCCCCCTTGGCTTCAAGAACCTCTGGTTTTTATACGCCTTAAGTTGGTAACAATCTCCCAACTTTTCCCCAAGATTTGGCCTAAAAAATGGCCCAATATCCCCCCAAAATGACCAAAATCCCACAAATTTATTGATAAAGTCAATTAAAAAACCATATTATATAGTTCAAAACCAATTATTTGCACAAACATGGGTGCAACCCCTTTTTCTAGGGCTCCAGGTCATGTGGCGCGCTCCATGTGGCCAAGTGCCATGTGTTGGCTTCTTATCCCTTAGTTCTCGGAGCTCGGTCGTATGTGCCTGACCCATGTGGCCATGGATTAACCCCTTTTCCACATGCTAACTGTATAGAGGAGCCCCGAGTCATATGGGATGGTGACGTGACCAGGATCTGAGGGCTAGTGCATATCCCTAACCACACACAAAACAACAATGAACGATCTATTCGTGGAAAAACGAATAGATAACGAAATCTGGAGCATACAACGTCCATTTGAGCCCGTTCAAGTTGCATTGGGTTCATATCGACGAGGCTTATGCACACATCCGTTTTGAAGCCATTATGAAAACTTTTATTTTTAGGCCTTCCTGGACCCATTTTGGTCCCGAGATCCAATTATGGATCACACCTCCCCACTAAAGACCTTTTGTTCCTCCAAAAGGCTACTGACTAGTCATCAAGTGAAGGATAATCCACCCAAATTTTTCTTTGTCTTTAAACTCTGTCATGTGCACCTGCCTCATCAAGACCAACTGTAAAACAACCATGATAACTGGCAACATATTGTTATCCATTTGTACCCTGTCTGAACCAGGTGGATATCGGTGGCCACCCACCTCTTCCAACTAGCTCAAAACAATTTTCTGACAATTTTGGTAATTTACTAGTTTTGACAGTTTTTCAGGTCCTGAATTTCCGGAGCCGTTTTGAGGCCCTAAACAACGTTTTTGGGGAATCTAATATCATAAATATATATTCTGTTAACTATTGTAGTCCTCAGATAGATATTTCCAACGACCTATCGTGCGCCCCAAACAGAGATCTTATGCTAAAGTTACGCCCTCGGGAAGTTGTTACACCAAACTACCCAAAACGAGGTCCACAAAACTATTGGCTTTTCATCTTCTAGGGTTAGGGTTTTAGATTTTACTTATGTTAAAAAAGGCCTTTAGAGCCTCATTGTAATGATCATCTTCTTGCGAATGCAAGTAGCCGTCACATATCTTCTCAGAGATAAGTTGCCACCATTCTAGCAAGTCTTTCACTCTGTATTTTTACAGTCTCTGTACATTTCTTTCATTAATAGAAATCATGTATTACTATATCTTTGTGTTTATAGTTGCATCTATGATACTTTTTTGTTATATTATTGGATATCTGCAATATCTCTATGCATTTATTTATTATATCTTCACTCTCATTTCATGCCAAAAATAATCTAGATTAGTGGTATCAGAGCAGGCTTTTCTTGATCGTTTTTCAGTGCATGTCCCCGACAAGGTCCGAGTATAGCAAGTTGGGTTTCGAGCTTGTCTCTTTTGAAGAAAATCGCTCTTGCACACCCAAGAAACCATCCATGGTAGAAGAAAAGAAAAATGGTGGAGCCGACAATCCTATAAATCTGTTGGTTGAGCAAGCTCTCATGTGACAGAGGGACGAAATGATGGAGAATTTTTCCCACATCCTTCAACGTCTACCAATAGAAACAAACACATATTCATCAAACAACCAATTTGGAAGCACCTCTCCTTTCAAGGCAGAGGTTAACTTGATATTCCCATATTTGAAGGTCAGATAGATGCAGATGCCTTAGACAAATGGTTAAATCTGTTAGAAGGTTATTTCTCTGTTCATAATTTTTTCGACAGGGAAAATATCACATTTTCACTCCTTAAAATTATCCCCCATGTCAAACATTGGTGGGAAACTTATTGGGAGAAAAGTTTCACATAGGAGTCTAGAATATATGGGGTCGAGTCCACTTGAGATTTTTTTGGTGGATGCGGTAAATGAACAATATTATCCTATTGGAAACTATGAGGAATAGTACATGAGATGGACCACACTGTGGAAAGAGAGGGGCTAAGCAGTTCTGGAGTTCACCAATAGCTTCCATACCTTGTGCACCAAGCTAGGTATCAAAGACTCCGAACGACATTTGGTTCTGAAATACCATGGGGCTCTACACAGATACATCCAAAATGAAATGGATTTTATGGATATCTCATAACTTGGTGTTGCTTATCGATATGATGTTAAAATCGAGCATAAATTTAAGCACCAGAACAAACAAGAGTTTGGGTTTGCAAATCCGCAACAACCAAGGTATGACAAAGACAACCCTAGCAAACAGTCTCTCAAAAACTAGTCCAAGCCACAGGAAAAGAAGGGTCACGGGAAGACAAAGAAGGACACCGAAAAATGGTGCGATTTCCACAAAATCCCCTGGCACAACAACGATGAATGTAGCTCAAAAAAATCATTGGTGGCTGATATCAAAGACAAGGCGCATAACCCTGACTCAAAATCTGATTATGAAAATACTGTTAAAAGACAGATCATCGTCGCAGACCCCACTGCTATTGTCGTGACCACAACAATTCAACCAGAAGAACCAACAGATCCTGAAGAGGGGGAGCGCCTTTTTCATTCAAAGATGTGGGTGAAGGGGACCCCGCTGCATTTATTTTTGATAGTAGAAGCCAAAATAACCTGATCTAAGTAGAGGTCGTCAAACAGTTAGGATTTTCGACAACACCACACCTGTAGCCATACAACATCGGGTGGTTTCGCCAATGATGATATCTTCGTGTCAGCCAGCAATGTCGATTGTCATACGACATCCAACCCTTCAAGGATGAGGTATTATGTGATGTTACCCCATTGGATGTTTGTGATGTTCTCTTGGGCCAACCATATATGTGGATATGCCATGTTGTTTCTGAGTCTCGACCCCCTAGTGTCATTGCTACTTTGGGGGGTCATCTCTACGGAATACCAGAGGTAGTTTCAAATACTGTCCCACCTAAACAGTTCCGCAAGGTAGTATCTCATACTACAATATTTAGCTTCTTCACAATCTATTCAAAGGGTGAACAAAAGGATACTGTTATAACCCTAAATTGCACCATCCATGCTTACCTGGCATCAGGCCAACTCACACCCCTTCCTTGCCAAAGCCATGCTGAGAAAACTCTTAAAAAACCTCTTAAATCAAGTGAAACGCGCCCTAACTTACTACTGCACGTGTTGGAACATTGGCAGACCCACTACTGCATGCGTTGGAACGCTGGATGGCCTACTATAGCCCGCATTTACCTAACAAAGCAAAAAAATAGGAAAGTTGTCAACAAGACAAAAATCTTTGGGTCAGTTAACTGAAACTCCCAGCCATGCATGGACGAGAGTTCGTCCAAAACCCTATCTCCTTCTAGCCTATAAAAGAAGGGGTAGTGGTACTATTTGGAGGGGGGNCTCTATCATTATTGTAAGTTGATTCATCTTGAGATTAATAAAAGAATACTTTTCCCGTCCCAATGCACGAGTGATATATATTTTATTTGATTTATGCTTAATCTCTAACCCGTAGATAGAAGAATAACATGCATGCGTAGTGTTTTGTCTTGATTGCAGGATTGTCTTTGGAAGGAGCAGCGAGAGAAAGCGGATAAAGCGCAACGAAGGATCTGCATCAAATATCGATAGAAAAAGGTTAGTAGATCTTTTCCATGCTTGTGCGTGAAAAAGGGGTTTGAGTATTGGGGTGATAGGTTAAGAGTGTTTTATTTGAGGTCATGATCTGCGTACAAGTTCAGCCCTAGCTTGTTAGTCCGTAGGGTATTATTTCCCAACAACAGAATTGGCGACTCCACTGGGGATATTACTCTTAGGGTTCCGGATTTATTTGAAGGTTTTTGGGTAGTTAAAAGGAGTAGATTCTATGTTTCTTTGTTTGTTTTGTTTTCTGTTAGGTCAAAGCTAGCAGGGAACCTAGTCCATAATACCAGTTTTTCCTTGACTGTTGCTTGACATTTATTATCGGGACACACAGAGGTACACGCAACCTGCAGAAGACCTGCACGCGTGTAACCCGCGCCCTAACCTTCTGTAGCCCGCGTTTGAACGCTTGTTGCAGAGGTTTCAGTAGCGTGTAGGACTCAGAAATCTTGGGAGGCAGTCCCCTCTTCCCTGTCAGAAGTTTACCTTCTCAGGGGGATTTCTAGATCCTGTCTGGGTCTTGCTAGTTCACTGTCTTGTTTTTAGTCTGCTTTATTGTGTTTGATTTTGCATTTATTTTTTCCTTTTCTGTTAAAGAAGAAGCATCCAAGCCTTTAAGAGACCCTGGTTGTCAATATCAGGGGCCTTTTTCAGGTCTGGGCTGCCTCTGTTTTGTTTTGTCTTAGATTTTATACAGACCCGCGACCTGTTAAAGTTTAGCCCGCAGGTACCCTCGTTCTGTTATAGCTCAGCACGTGTTTGCACGCGTGCTGTTTCAGTGACAGTCACGGGCCTGATTGGTTGTTTTTCATCCTGGGTGGGGAAGTCATCCCCTCCTGTAGTGAGAAGTGTTCCTCTCAGGGGTTTGATTCTGGGGCTGCACAGTCAGCAGGTTAGGGCCTCTTATCCTTAGCCAGAGTTTTTATTAGTTGATGTTTTAATAGAAATGACCAAAAAAATAAAAAATAAAAAATTGTTTTATGGTTTTTAGACAAGTGTTAGAATCGGTGATTTCTTGATTGCCTTTGTGTGTCTTTGCTCTGGTTCTTCGCGATTTGCGCTTTAAGCCAGAATTTTACTTTGTTTTCTTGGTTTTGTGCTTGTCGGCATTTTCCCTTTATTGCTTCATTTGGCAATTAAATAAAAAAAAATTCTCTTTTTCATTTTCTTCTTTGTTTGAAGATTCTGTTGTTGCATCAGTAGCTAGGAAGAAGTCTTTTTTCATAAGTTGTTTTGCAGTACATTTAGCGCATAAGTATCTCGCAGATTGAGTGAAATTCCTTGATGTTTTTCTGCTTGAAATCTTAGAACATTCAAAAAGAAAAAGAAGTCTTTCTTGTTGAAAAGTTGYTRGTTTTTTCATTTTTTGTAAAAGTTTTTGTTTCCAAGCATTTCTTGTTCATTTTTCTTTGAGTCTTTACACACCATCAGTTTCACCTTCATACCTTGTGACTTAAAAAATCCCATTAAAAACAACGCTAATTAAAAACTATTAGACTTTTTGTTTGTAGGGTTCATACACTAGCTTAAGACTAGGGCCTTGGAATAGGTTGGAGAGTAAATTCTCCAAGGCCACTCAAACCAAACANTACTTCTGGCCCACACTTATTAAAGATTGTATCGAGTCGGTCAAGAAGTGCCATCCATGCCAAATCTTCTCACGGAAGATGAGGGCACATCCCGCTCCTATGTTTCCTGTCATCATAGTTGGTCCCTTCACGAAGTGGGGGATTGATTACACTACATGCCACCCCCTTTCAGCAAGGGGGCACTGCTATATCATCGTAGCTGTCGACTACTTCACTAAATGGGTTGAAGCTATGCCAACGTTTAAAGATGATGGAGAGACTGCAACCCTCTTCTTATTTAACCAGATTATAGCACGGTTCAACGTCCCGAGAGAGATTGTTACTGACCATGGCAGTCACTTTCAGAATCAAATGATGTCCGAGTTAACATCAAAGCTTGGGTTACGACAAGAACATTCATCACCTTACTACCCCCAAGCCAATGGGCAGGTGGAAGTTGTTAACAAAACGCTTAAGACAATGCTACAACGAACCATCAACTCAGCCAAGTCAAACTGGAATTTGATGTTATACTCGACATTATGGGCTTACCAAACATCAGTTAAGACTGAGCCGGTTTCTCACCTTTCCAGCTCGTTTACGGGCCGGAGGCAGTCTTGCCCATCGAATGTCAAATTCCATTTTCTTAAATTGGCAGTACAGTTATTGCCAGACACTTCTCCACTTGAAGAACGGTTAGTACACCTTGAGCAGCTTGATGAACAATGTCGCGATGCGGCCTTGGCCAACGAGGCTCATAAACATAAGGTCAAGTGTCAATATGATAGGTCTATTCGTCCTCGGATTTTTTCTGAGGGCGACCTTGTCTTGGTTTACGACCAAGATAAGGACCCCCTGGGGGCAGGAAAGTTTAAACCCATGTGGTTCGAACCCTTCATTATTAAGGAGGTTTTAAAAAAGGGCGCTTATCGTCTGGTCGATTTTGAAGGGAATGCTTTGGTGGAGCCTAGAAATGGGCTCTACCTCAAGAAGTATTACTCATAGAACGGTCACTGTGGGTAACTTTTTGTAACATATGTATAGTCTTTTGCACTATTACTTTTTTACATTTCTTTTGAAAAACGTGTTATGGACGTGTCATTGATGTTATCTTTCGTCAATATGGCAGATGTCAAGTGAGTCTGAGGTGTTCAATGGGTATGCGGACGGTGCTAGTAGACACACGCGGAGGCTTGCCTCCGCAGCTTGGGTAATATTTACACCACAGGGTCAGTTGTTATCTTCCGGAGGGATATGGTTAGGTGACACCACAAATAATGTTGCTGAGTATAGTGCAATTATTGAGTTGCTTCGTGACGCCTTGTCATTGGGTATCTCTCGTCTCCGGGTCTATCTAGACGCTCAACAGCTTGTGTCACAGCTAAACAGAATATACCGAGTCCTCGATCCGACTTTACACCGACGATTCCTTAGGGCACGTCTCTTGGAATGCAACTTTGATTATATTACATATTTTCATGTTCCTAGGAGTCTAAATCAAATCACAGATACTCTATCTAATCACATTTTAGATTGGCATCTTTCTCACACATAAAAAGATCATGATCATACACATGTAAATACATTTTTGTACACATAATCCATAAAGACACAAAAAAGAAATAAAAACCATATATAAACATCA
This sequence comes from Picea glauca, assembly GCA_000966675.3. NCBI lineage: Eukaryota > Viridiplantae > Streptophyta > Pinopsida > Pinales > Pinaceae > Picea > Picea glauca. The sequence goes on from JZKD02S0434991.1 coordinate 250,047, forward strand.
TAAAATCCTCAGAGTACATAGATGGGCGCAAGCACCTCAAAAAGTGGGAACCATAACGAGTCACTAGGGCTTATGCCCTCAAAATATATATATACATATCAGTGCTCGGGGCACATAAAAGTCTACAAGTCTGTTCAGGGCCTATGGGCCCTGTTATACTCAAATACAACCTGACCCAAACGCCTAAACAATCGGACCCATGTCTGAGGTACCCCCACAATATGAGTCTGCAAAGAGGGCGGCAAGTCCTCTATCTCTGCCATGGGAACTGTGCGAGTGAGCGCAGTGAAGTTCTGGTCAATCCGCCTAAGAACCCTCTCGGCCTCCCCTGCTGGGAGGTTCCCTGCCACTGCTGCTCCCCCAGCGGCGACAACTGTGGCCTCTCGCCGTGGGCGACACCTGTTCCGTGCATAATCGGCAGGTCGCATGGGTCCCACATCTGCACGCAATACAATATTCACCCGTCAAAAACTCTGTTATACAAAAACATGATATATATATCAAAAAGACATAAAAATTACATATGCAAACAAAAAAAACTGTACAGGAGGAGACTTACCCATCTCCCCTCNAAAACTTGCGTTGGCAATAGTTCATGCTGTTCAACGGTTCCATCACTATGTTCTGTTTCACAAAACCATCGTCGTAGCTGTTGTGAATCCATTCCAGTACATGTTGACACGACGATTTATCGATGGAAAAATCAGTAGATGGATGGTCATCCTCCAAGAATTTGACTTAGACTTCGTTTCAGCAAACTCCAAGAAGTCAATGGTCTTCGCAGAACTTATTTCGGAACTTCCGGTTGAGTCAGGTGACGTTGTGCCTGAGGAATCGCCTATCCGGGGGGATATGTTTTTGATTGAATCGTCAGACCCCTGGTACGGATATATACTGATCTATCTCCAGACTTTGAAGTGCCCCACCTTGGCTTCTCGTGATGAGCGTTGGTGGATACGCCATCAGGCCAAGAACTATCTCATACTCAATGATACGTTGTATCAGAGAGGTGTAGACTGTATCTTGTGTCGATGTCTCAGTCATGAGGAGGCCATCATAGTGCTCAACGATTGTCACACAGGAGCTTGTGGCAGTCATTTATCTGGGTTGGAAACATCCCAAAAGATTTTACGAGTTGGTTACTTATGGCCCACACTTATTAAAGATTGTATCGAGTCGGTCAAGAAGTGCCATCCGTGCCAAATCTTCTCATGGAAGATGAGGGCACATCCCGCTCATATGTTTCCTTTCATCACAGTTGGTCCCTTCACAAAGTGGGGGATTGATTACACTACATGCAACCCCCTGTCAGCAAGGGGGCATCGCTATATCATCGTAGTTGTCGACTACTTCACTAAGTGGGTCGAAGCTATGCCAACATTTAAAGATGATGGAGAGACTGCAACTCTCTTCTTATTTAACCATATTATAGCACGGTTCGGCGTCCCGAGAGATATTGTCACTGACCATGGCAGTCACTTTCAGAACCAAATGATGTCCGAGTTAACATCAAAGCTTGGGTTACGACAAGAACATTCATCACCTTACTACCCCCAAGACAATGGGTAGGTGGAAGCTGTTAACAAAACGGTTAAGACAATGCTACAACGAACCATCAACTCAGCCAAGTCAAACTGGCATTTGATGGTATACTCGACATTATGGGCTTACCGAACATCAGTTAAGAATGCAACCGGTTTCTCACCTTTCCAGCTCATTTACGGGCTGGAGGCAGTATTGCCCATCGAATGTCAAATTCCATCTCTGAAATTGGCAGTACAGTTATTGCCAGACACTTCTCCACTTGAAGAACGGTTAGTACACCTTGAGTAGCTTGATGAACAGCGTCGAGATGTGGCCCTGGCCAACGAGGCTCATAAGCATAAGGTCAAGTGTCAATATGATAGGTCCATTCGTCCTCGGATTTTTTCTGAGGGCGACCAAGATAAGGACCCCCTGGGGGCAGGGAAGTTTAAACCCATGTGATTCAGACCCTTCATTATTAAGGAGGTTTTAAAAAAGGGCGCTTATCGTCTGGTTGATTTTGAAGGGAATGCTTTGGCGGAGCCTAGAAATGGGCTCTACCTCAAGAAGTATTACTCATAGAACGGTCACTATGGGTAACTTTTTGTAACATATGTATAGTCTTTGTGCTATTACTTTTTTACATTTCTTTGAAAAACGTGTTATGGACATGTCATTGATGTTATATTTCGTCACTATGGAAGATGTCAAGTGAGTCCGAGGTGTTCATTGGGTATGCGGACGGTGCTAGTCGACACATGCGGAGGCTTGCCTCCGCAGCTTGGGTAATATTTACACCACAGGGTCAGTTGTTATCTTCCGGAGGAATATGCTTAGGCGACACCACAAATAATGTTGCTGAGTATAGTGCAGTTATTGAGTTGCTTCGTGACGCGTTGTCATTGGGTATCTCTCGTCTCCGGGTCTATATAGACGCTCAACTAGTTGTGTCGCAGCTAAACAGAATATACCGGGTGCATGACCCAACTTTACACAGACAATTCCTTAGGGTACATCTCTTGGATCACAACTTTGATTATATCACATATTTTCATGTTCCTAGGAGTCTAAATCAAATCACAGATACTCTAGCTAATCACATTTTAGATTGGCATCTTGCTCACACATAAGAAGATCATGATCATACACATGTAAATACATTTTTGTACACATAATCCATAAAGACACAAAAAATAAATAAAAACCATATATAAACATCATAAAATCCTCAGAGTACATAGATGGGCGCAAGCGCCTCAAAAAAGTGGGAACCATAACGAGTCACTGGGGTTTATGCGCTCAAAATATATATATACATATCAGTGCTCGGGGCACATAAAAGTCTACAAGTCTGTTCAGGGCCTATGGGCCCTGTTATACTCAAATACAGCCTGATCCAAACGCCTAAACAATCGGACCCATGTCTGAGGTAGCCCCACAATATGAGTCTGCAAAGAGGGCGGCAAGTCCTCTATCTCTGTCATGGGAACTGTGCGAGTGAGCGCAGTGAAGTTCTGCTCAATCCGCCTAAGAACCCTCTCGGCCTCCCCTGCTGGGAGGTTCCCTACCACTGCTGCTCCCCCGGCGGCGGCAGCTGTGGCCTCTGGACGTGGGCGACGCCTGTTCCATGCATAATTGGCAGGTCGCACGGGTCCCAAATCTGCATGCAATACAATATTCACTCGTCAAAAACTCTGTTATACAAAAAAATGATATATATATCAAAAAGACATAAAAATTACATATGAAAAAAAAAAAACTGTACAGGAGGAGACTTACCCATCTCCCCTCGCTCCCCACCAGGAGGCACTGGTATCGCTGGATCTCTGGAAAAATCGATCCCTGCATATGGGTAATCCTCAATCGCTGGGATCTGCCGTGACATCCAGGCAAAAAAGTCATCATTGAAGGCCTCTGTGGTCCTTCCACCACCCTATCGCGGCAACAAAGATGCCCATCTGCATACTGCGGGGAAAGTAGCCAGATGTCCTTGTACTGTCAGTCGAGGACTGAAACATGGAACTCTCTCAAAGAAAAACGAACATAGGATGGTCCCAAACCCGAAGTTCCTATGCGTCCGCTGTCTGCAAGTTGTCAATTGACCTGTCATGCTTTCTAGTAATGTGGTACTCCAGTCAAAAATTTGTGCATTCATGCACTGAATTGCACAGTTCATCTGTGCACGCGAAGCCTGATGCATGGCCGCAGAGCCGGTAATTCGCCCGATGAGTGATAAAATGGTCTGGAGGGCGAGGCTGGTAATCCTACTCACGGGAACCGAGGAAGATCTCTGATCGGTCCCAGCCTCACAATACTCCTCTATCAATTCTGAGACTTTGCTCGACCCCGCAGAAAAAGTATGAAAGTTGACAGGTTCCCCTCTCCTCGAGAGGCCCGTCAAAAAGTAGATATCCTCGATGGTGGGCACCAAGGATTGCTCCTCTATCATGAAGGCCTCTGCATCTGGGTGCCAATAATCAAACAGGGCATTCAGTAGCCTGGTTTGAGCGTGCATAAACGGACACATAATTATTTTTACCAAGCTACACTGCGTCAGCATGACCATAACATTCGGATCTGCAACCACTGCCTCATTGGCAGCCTCGTGCTCCCTCTCTCTCCACTGAACATACATCCTACCAAACACATAAGAAAAAAAGAAGGGGGGGAGTTTAGTCTTGGTTCAATCAATTTTCCATTGCGCGGGGGGCACCCGCGGGCTATCGAGGCGACAGTCGCGGGTATCCGCGTGCAGATTTGTCTCTGCGCGTGGGTACCCACAGGCTGTCCCTGGACAGTTCATGTTTTACTAGGGCCGACCTCTTAGAGGTCGACGACCACCCCCAAAACACGCTCAAATTCAATAAATGAAGTATTGAAATACAAGATAGGGGAGTTTTTACTTACTTGGTCTAAGAAGAAGTCTGTTTTGTCCACTGTAGCTCCCGGAATCACGATCTTTGGCAAAGGGGGTCTTTTGGCTCCAAAGTCAATTTCCAAATCAGCAATGGTGATAATGAGCTGCCAGCTTCTATTTATAGACTTTTTGGCCTCTTTTTGTCACTTTTTTGGGCCCCTTTATCAGTGTCTTTATACCAAAAACCATTTTGAGTGGTTCAGGATTTATATGGGAGGGATTTGATCAGGTATTGGGACATTTTTCATTGAGTTTAAAAAAATAAAAAATAAAAAAAAATAATTTGACGGTCCATAATTTTTTTTTTCAAAATCAACTTGAGCATATAGGGTAGGATTTCATCCCAACTGTTGCATCTCGTTGCCTTTTGTTCTTACGATTTAGGATCGATCCCATCCGGTTGTGACACGAAACCATCATATCTGCTATAGAAGTGTCGCAACTTGATGGTAGAGCTTTCCAAAACATGGATGCCCTAGGTAGTTCCTGGTTGCATTATGGTGTCCATGCCATTTCTAATAACACTGTAGGCTCGGGAGTTCGTGTAGTCTTTCCTGAATATGAGTTTGAGCCTCATTCGCATGGGTATTTTGCACTCTTTGTCTTACCCTCCGGACTCCCAAAACATAACGGGTCTCCTTTTAAGCCCTTTTCAGACCCTCTACACATGAAAAGATTGCCGAGCGATCTTGTGACCTTTCACGCTCGTTAAACTGAAATTTGAAGTCACATCTGTCCGGCGGTATTTTACCCCTTTTTCGGTCATGATGGTCAACTGTACGAACAAAGGAATACTCTATTGAACGCCAGTTTTTTAGAAGAGTATCCTCAGGTAAGATTTTATTCCTTTTTCGGGCCTGAGGGACTAAATCTACGAAAAAGAAACCCCCCCGGAGTCCATAGTTAAGCTCTTTTCAGACTCCCTAAAATTGAAAAGATTGTTGAGTGACCTTATTCCTTCACACTCGTTAAAATGGTCCAGAAGAACATTCCTGACGGAGTCCATAGTTAAGTTTTTTTCAGACTTCTTAAAATTGAAAAAATAGTCGAGTGATCTTGTCCTTGTCACACTCGTTAAAATGGTTTTTGAATTGACGTCTAATCGGTGCTAGTTTATCCCTTTTTCAAACCGACTAGACTACTGACGAAAAAGGTACCCCAATGGAGTTTCCTTTTACTCTTTTTCAGACTCTCTAAACATGAAAACTCACCGAGCTTCCCTTCTCTAGGCTCGTTAAACTTACATCGAAGGACGTTACCATTGTGTGTTCTATCAACCGCATTTGCATCCTTTACCCATCAACCTAGTAACAGTTTGCCTTTGCGTCTT
>JZKD02S0434991.1:258899-268908 GCA_000966675.3 Picea glauca
AACCTCGGCCCAAACACCTTCTATCCAACAAAAGCAGGTCGACAAGATTGCAACAAAGTGTAATGATTCCTTCTGCACACAAGCATATCATGTAGCCAGACTGGTTAAAAAGGTCCAACCCTTCTAGCCAAATGTTCATGACAACCTTCAACAAGCTAAGCAGTGCAACTTTCCCAACAAGGCAAGCAACTCATCAGGATGCAGATTCAACCACGCTTTTCCCTCTCCCCGGGGCACTCAACGCAATGGAGACCATTGATTTCTAAGGAGGGAGGATTGATTCAGGTGGATATCGGTGGCCACCCACCTTTTCCAACTCGCTCAAAACAATTTTCTGGCAATTTTGATAATTTAGTATTTTTGACAGTTTTTCGGGTCCTGAACTTCCAGAGTCATTTTGAGGCCCTAAACGACGTTTCTTGGGCATCTACCAGTTGTAAAATATCATCATGATATTTTCTGCCAACTATTGTAGTCCTCTGATAGATATTTCCTACGAGCTATCGTGTGCCACAAACGAAGATCGTATGCCAAAGTTACGCCCCCGGGAAGTTGATACACCAAATTACCCAAAACAGGGTCCACAAAACTGTTGGCTTTTCATATTTTGGGGTTAGGGTTTTGGATTGTACTTATGTTAAAAAAGGCCTTTGGAGCCTCATTGTAATGATCATCGTCTTGTGAATGTGAGTAGTCGTCACATCTCTTCTCAGAGATAATCTACCACCATTCTAGTGAGTCTTTCACTCTGTATTTTTACAGTCTCTGTATATTTGTTTCATTTGTAGAAATCATGTATTATTGTATCTCTTTGTTTATGGTTGCATCTCTGATACATTTATGTTATATTATTGGATATCTGCGATATCTTTGTGCATTTATTTATTACATCTCCACTCTCATTTTGTGTCGAAAATAATCCAGATCACTGTCACATCGTACTAAATCCATGATCATCCATGTTGACAACATTACTAATGATAGCATAAAAAATATGACTGCAAATGAGGTAATATTTTTGTAATATTTTCATGACATTAGCTTATCTTGAAGCAAAGAGTGATTGATTTTTCATTCTACAATCATCTCTTGTTCTTTCTTAAGATCAATTTCTTTATTTGAAACAATTATAGATGTGCTTCTTACTTGAACCACCTTTCTTAATTGTTCCATAGTTCTAAGAGATTTATTTTCCTTTAATTGATGAGCATGAACCACATATTCTTGACCTGCTTTGGTTAAATGATATTGATTGTGTTCCCTGTAGAATATTTCTTTATGATCATACAAGTAAGGACTGCTTAAGACCATTCCATATTCACTTAGTGGCACCACATCACATGTTACCGCGTCCACAAACTTAGATGAAATTGCAAATTTTAATGTGCACTGCATGGTTATGTGCAATTGATGATTGTTGCTTATCCATTTAAGTGTGTAAGACTTATGATGTATCTGACTGTTTAATCCCAATTGTTTAACCAATTCCTCTAAAATTAAGTTAGATTGAGATCCAATATCTATCAATGTGTCGACCTTAGTATGCCTCATTATGACCCTTATGTGAAACAATTTATTTCTAGAATCAAATCCATCACCAATTTTACCTTCCATACCAACCAATGAGACTTTAGATTCATCACCTAAATCCGATCCTAAGTCTGTTGGTCGTGATGTTGTTGCAACTGTTTTCCTCCCTTTCCTCTCTTTGAACCACTTTGGTCTCTTCTCGGGATGCAATTGTCAACAATGGTCATCATCATGCCCTTATTTCTTGCAATGCTTGCAAGAAGGATTCTCTTCCTTTCTTGCCATTGAATTTGTCTTCTTTCCATTCCACTTCCTTTTGTCCTCTTTCCTTGAAGACAATTCCCCTAATACACCAACCCTTGTTTTCCTTGTTTCAATGTATGTATCTTGAACATAAACCTCATCAAGATTAGTAGGTCCAAACATGAATACAATATTTCGAATATGTGCAGGTAAACCTCCTATATACTTCATAAGAGTTTCTTGGGTATGTAAAGGAATATCTAACATCAATGCCATTTTACGAAATCCATCTATGTATTCTTGCACTATTTTCCCTTTTCTTAGTTTCAGAGATTTCCATTCAATTAAATCTTTCTCTTTATAACCCAAATAACATAATTGTTTTCTAAGTACATAAATAAAACTTTGCCATGATGGAAATACATTATCCACTTGTTGTGTGCCATTTGACAACTTTCTTTGCCACCAAATGAGTGTTGTGCCTGCAAAATGAAGTGATGCCAACTTGATCTGAGTTGGCTCATCCTTGATTTGTTGCACACTCCAATAAACCTCCATCTATGTGATCTAGTTGTCAAGTCTCTCTGCATTGACTTCACCATCATACATAGGTAATTCAAATTTCACATCAAATTTTAATAAAGGCATTTCTTGTTTATGTTTATGGACATGTTTCTTTGTAGTGGATTTAGAACTTGAACATGAAGAAGAAGGAGAAGAAGGAGAAGGAGGAGGTGCAAGAGGAATTTGAGGAGAATCCTCTCCTTCTTCACTTTTTCCCTTTGAAGATTCACCCATATTCGATCTGTTTCGTTCCAAGTAATCCTCATACAAAACCTTTATCATCTCCGACATGGAAAAGAAAGTTTTTCAAAACTCTTTCTCATCCTGAAAAAGTCCCTCTTCCGATGCCATCTTCTCGCTTTGATAAGTTCTCTTTCTCAATCCAATCAATGGATTCTCTTCAACAAGCTCACCTTCACTAGGGTGTAGCTTTTCCCCGGTTAACATGAAAACTCAAATCCAGACATCAACTAGCTTTGATATCACTTGATCCAAAAATCTTTTAAACGACAATGGTTGAGTTATCTTGCATGAGTTAAATTACCATTTAGGAAAACTAATGAAAGAAGAAGAGTTATAAATGAAACATGAAAACCATAAAGAAATTTACATATATGAACATAAGCATGAAACAACAAACCATAAAACACCAGTGATAACGGAGTTTGGAAATCTCGCTTACGTTTTCAGGCCTTTGTCTCAGTGGGTGAGGATTTATTATTTCTATTCAAATCTTTAAAAGTTTTGGTCTTGTTCTATCAAATCTCTGGAACCCAACAAAACTGACGGCACTGAAATCGGATGAACGAAGCTCCCAAAAATGGCCCGCAAAGGTGCTCTCCTCAATGGCTTCCCTACTTAAAAATGGCTTGGCTCAAAAATCCTTCAGCATAAACATCTTCTCAACCTCCCCCTTGGCTTCAAGAACCTTTGGTTTTTATAGGCCTGAAGTTTGTAACAATATCTCAACTTCCCTCCAAGATCTGGTCTCAAAAAGGGCTCAATATCCCCCCAAAATGACCAAAATCCCACAAATCTACTGATAAAATCAATTAAAAAACCATATATATAGTTCAAACCCATTATTTGCACAAAATATGGGCGCATCCCCTTTTTCTAGGGCTCCAAGTTATGTGGTGCACTTCATGTGTCTAAGTGCCATGCGTTGGCCCCTTATCCCTTAGCTTTCGGACCTTGGTTGTATGTGTCTGGCCCATGTGGCCATGGCTTAACCTTGAAAATCTGACTATTACCTTATCTATGGAGAGAAGAGATTGTAAGGGTTTTTTGTTGAGTAATTCGAGTTTTTCTATTGAAGAGACAGGTTGTCAAGCCCATGAGCAGTCTCTTTGGGTGAGAGATTTGTTGTTGAAGAGGTGGGTTGTCAGGCTTGTGAGCATACTCTCCAGGTGAGAGCTTTGTCAAGAATTGTTCCCTGGTGCGTTGAGCTTTAGTTACACGGCTCAGAGACTCCTTATATGGCCTGTTGTTGGTAACCCTGGATGGGAAGTGAGGTAGCCGAGGGACTCTTGAGTAGAGAAGGGGAACACTTCCTTGGGTGTGATAGGTGCATGGTGAATGATAGACTATAGGCTAGTTGCAGTCGTGACATCATGGACTGAGCAATTCTGTTGAGTATTAGACCTTATCCTGTTACTAGGAACCCTTTTTTCCCTGGTGGAGTGAAGCCCTAGCTCGGGGGTGAACTATTACTGAAAGTATATGAGCAACATAGCCTATGGCTGAAAGGAACGTCTGAGTTCTACGTATAGTTGGTGACTTTCATAAAAGATAAGTATTCTTTATGTGCTTGGCTCATTTACTATGTGCTTATTTATCTATGTTTAACATGGGTTTATTCTTGTTATACCTGGGAGTAGTTGTTTTTAGTTACATCCATTGCTTAAATTTGTGTTAAAAGGGAAAAGTTAGTGATGCGCGAGCTCTAAATGTCAAGGATGTTCTGCGAAACTGTCCGGAAAGATTTTTTGATGGAATCAACAGATTCGATGGAATCACAGTAACTGGTTCCGACCAGCGAAGCTCCTCTTGCTTCTTGCACATTTTCTTGTTCAACTGGGCTCCCCACGAATCGACGATCTCCTACAGCAGATCCAGAGTTCTCATCAGAGAATGGTTCGATCCAAGAATTCTGAAACAAAAATCCTTCGATATAATGGGCTAAAGAAGTAATATCAAACTCCTTGAAAACCGGTGACCTTCTCAAGCAAGATTTAAAAAATTGGAGGCGTGAACTCTCACGTAATGCATCACCTGCATCGCTGACATTACTCCCTCACTCTGTAGCAATAGAATCAAGCTGGAAAGAAAGCGACCCACTCAGCGATCCACCGATCTGACATACCCATGCACAGTAATTCGTCGACAATGATCTGTTACCATGCAGAAAAATGAGATTGGCAAGGATCAGAAACGATCTGTCCTCTTAGAACTCTGATTGGAGAATGGTGGGAGGATTGGTTGTATCGATAATACCAGTGATTGAACTAGTTGACCTTACAGTAGCCGTATTCAGAAAATCTGGTGGATCGATATATTCCAGTGGTTCAGTTGAACTACCTCGTGCCTTTTTATTTTCTCATGATCTTGAGATTTTTCCTTCGATCAAGCAGGGAAGACATTTGAAACTGCAAAGGCAATTGCGAAATTGATATGTTGTTAGTAATATGGGTTCGAAATTGAGGGCAAAAGATTGGTGAAGCTCTTTGCTATAGCTAACCAGCTAACCACCAGCTTGGGTTCGAATCTATTTTCCCAGAAGTGTAAAATTGAATCATAATTGTTGTTGCGATTAGACCATTGTCAAAAATTTGGATGCCTTGACTGATGTATGCTACATTACAACCTGAATCGCGTGCCCAGATTTACAGTCGAAAATTCAAATGAAGGGTAATGCTAGCCACTAGATTTCAAGAAACCAACCACAAGTCTGCCTTATCAATAACCATTGTGCCCAGCCATCCAAGTACACATGCCAGCCAAAAAGAAGAATGCAGTTCATGAAAGAAAAATTAACCATTGAAGTAATTTTTTATTGTTTTAAAATGTCATTTATGCAATATGAGCATAACAATGAAAACGATTATTCGTGAATGTCATAGTCTAAAAGTTCTATGAAATGATTTTTTTGAGAATATTTGTTTGAAATTTAGCAAGAAATTGTTAGATCTATAGATTTGAGTGAATATTTCTGTATAATCTGAGTGTTGCAGGGGGTTTTCAGCATGCTGGATCCATATCTTCATTAAAAAATGAATTTTAAACAACAAAAAATAATAATTTTGTGCAGATTTATGTCATCGGATTTTAGCAAAAAAAACTATTTTGTAGAACAGTTAGACAATGTCTTTGTGAATTACTCAATAACTGGTGCGCATAACTTTAAAGGTCTAGAGAAATATAAAGTCTATTTTCTCATTGAAAAGGAAAACAATGAGATTGAAAACAAATAGGTGAAATCTTTATTATGTATCAATTTTTTTAATAAAAAATGTTTTTTCGGTGGTGGATCTCACCCTAAACCTATCCTAAAATTGAATAAGAGGTCTAAGGGCATTGCCATTGTGTGTGATGGTGCATGATTTTGATGTTATTCTCTTTTTTATCTAGTTTTGACATTATTATACTTGTCATTCATCATTTAATGTAACACACATGACATTCAAAGCAAGTTAATTCAAGATACATAATTAATGTCATTTCAAGCACAAACAAGCACAAATAGTTGTGAAGAACATTCAAGCATTAAATTTGTCGAACACATCAACATTCCATGATAAGTCTACATCAACATTAATTATAATTCAACTCCAAAATCAATATCAATTTTGAGAATTATACTTGTAATAGTTTCTTTGTAAGTGTCATTGAATTTAATTTGTAATAAGGTGCAATTTGGGTTGAACTCGACATCCAAGACTTGATTGACGTTCAAGAGAGCGAGTACAAGTGACTCTGACAATATCCTGACCAACGAAACATTGGAAAATATTATTATATGTTTGCGAGTCATGCAAATAAAAGTTCATTAGTTCATCTTCAACTATATTTATCTTTCTATATTTGTTATTAATCTTATTTATTGAAATTTATATTTGTTATAAAACATATGTATGTAAAATTTCATATATAAATAAAAAGAGATGCATTTTCCATATCAATATGACTAACAATATATGATTTACAACATATATTTTGAATTTCAAACATCAATTTCAATTACTAAATTGATTCGCAAGTGAACAATATTAAGCTCTATACTATATTTTTAACATTTAATTAAGAAATTTATATTTTTCAACCATGTTTTAATATATACATTATTATATATTTAATCATATGGATAGTTAAAGGAATATGTTATTTACCACAATAATAATAATGATAATTAATTATTAAAATAAAAGAAGCCCGAGTTTTCACAATCCACATAGATTGACATATGTTTATAAGTTAAATTAAGGAAACAACAAGAAGGAAAAATTACCCTTTAATCAATTGTCATTATCATGACATTAATAAAAATGAATTAGCATAAATCCATCTTGACTAATTTTTTTTTTATTAGAGCTTTGAACTTTTCTTTTAATTCTATTCATTGTTTCATAGATTTGAAGTTAACATGGATCTGGTATTAGTGTTGATGTTATTTTCTAGATCTATTAATGTTATAGGACAAGTGACAAAACTATTTAATCATTATGTGTTACTGTATTAATGTTGATTCTTGTGTTGATGTTATTTTCTAGATCTATTAATGTTATAAGACAACTTACAAAACTATTTGATGATTCACTTCATTATTTAGATTTAATTCTACATTTAATTACATTAACATGGACAACACAAGCTTTGATGAACATGTATGTAATCATGAAATGAGAGAAAAAACATTATTTTTTTTTAAGCTTAATAAAATGGGAGATTAGCATCGACACATATAAGAACTTTGCACCGAAAATAATTAAAATCCATTCAAAGATTTACAAAAGTGTATAGTGATAACCCTAAAAATGGAACCCCTAATACTTAGAACATTGATGGATTGAAAGAAGGTCACAGAATTTTATAATTTACTGAAAAATCTAAAAAAAAAATTATATATATAAAAATAAATCTTGAAATCTTCTTATACATCGTACACCCATTTTAAAAATCTTTTTATACTTTTATTATATGCAATATTATTAATAACAAGTAGCAAATATAAAGATAAATAAAACCCATAAACACTTAAAATACACTTTAAAACCCGTCTGCAATTTGGCTACCACATACCATTCTTAAAAAATTAAAAAAATACACATCTAAAATTATACTCAAAGATAACAGGATGACAATTACCATTAAGTAATCACTGTGGAGATCCATGTGCAAAATGATTTGAAAAGATTTTTTAATGCGGCGATAAAGCTCATAGGTCGTTACATATCCAGATATCAGTCAAAGCGTTTACACTTCGAAAAAAAAATATGATTCCAAAATATCAGTCAAAGCGTTTACACTTCGAAAAAAAAATATGATTCCAAAGAGGGGAAAAGCCCCTGTATTTCGTCTTCGTCATCGCTGTTATTGAAAATCTCCGGCGGTCTTTTCTTGGGCTGTATATTGAAAACATAGGTCTGCATTTCTTCTTCGCCATCGTCGTTGAAACGCTCGTAATTCTCACACGAAGGAGAACGCCTCGGGGAGATCTCGTAGGGTTTCTGCTGGAGCGCATGATGATCTTTTTCGCAGGAGAGATGACGCCGCCGGAATAACACAAATACAGGGCACCTCCAATGCTCATAAAGAACATGGATTTCAATATTCAGACTAATATCCAGAACAAACGTGGGCGTGAAAGCATACTCAAACCGAAATATCTTGCATTCTACTCTTCTCGGCACATTTTGCGTATATATGGTGTGGGTTAACTGATATTCTCAGATCCTTCCTTCCAGTTGCTGGGAAATTCATTGGCGTCAGAAGAAACTTCTCGGATTCTTCTGCGAAATTTCATTCGCTTGGCTTCATGTCTAATAATTCTTTGCCCCGATTCTAAGGAAGGTTGCTGGAAGATGCATGGCCCTTCCAGGATCCAGATCCTTACAGCCGTTGGGCGATCCAATGGCTTGAAAAGGTAATAATGGTTTTTTCAAATTTAAGCCTTTTCTGGGTTCGAGGAAGAAGCAGCAGAGATTCAGGTTGTAAAGTTGACGTGGGTGCATCTTGCTTGCAAAGAGGGCTATCCATGGCTTGCTGCCACAATGGTAAACTTTTTGAAATTGAAATTGAAATTGATCTACCCAAAGAGTTAGAAATACGGTTCAAATTCACTTTTGTATTTAATTGCTAATATTAATATTAATGAATGCCCACTTATTCCTTCTCCTAATTTCTATCCACCCAAAGAGTTAGAAATATAAATATAGTTTAAATTCACTTTTGCATCAAATTACCTTTGCCAAATTACCTTTGTTATAAACAAAATGTTTTTGTAACATTGAATTGATTATCCATTCCCTCCCATACATCTAGTTGAAAAAATATATAAAAAAAAACTTTTGTATCTTCGATCAACTAAATCCCCAAAATCTCACTATTGAAAAACAAAATATATGTTTTGAAGCATTTCAATGATAATTCCTACATTTTCATACTAAAATCTAACAAAAGTAATGTCAGAGTGATTATGAATAAAATGACTATGATTTTAAAATGCTCAAGTGCCTTTCCTTGACCATCTATCGAGGTAATCACAACTTCATGAATCAAATCATTTAAAAGACAACCAAAGCCATTAATCAATGCTATCTCAATCCATTAATCAATGCTATCTCAATCATATGCTAAAAAAGACTTATTCTTCCCAACCCTTACACCCCTCAAATTTATGGTCAACTCAAAATCCTTAAATATGGTGTGTCTTTCATACCCACTATTAGTAAATTTAATTCCTCTACATATGCATTAGCAAGATTTTTGACTAATAAGCTCTCACCATAATTATCAAAGCCATCAGACCTTATTGGAATCAGTTCGTCTAAAGAAATATACACAAAAAGAGCATGGATTAGTTGTTGAATTGATTGGTTTGGATCCTAAATAGACTGAACCTAGCCCAAATCAATTCCTTTTTTCCATAAAATTAGAAAAAAATAGGTGACATCCCCCCACCTAAACCCTAATCCAAGCTTATAACATGATGTCACCCAAGAATAGATCGTGGTAAGTGTTTCAATGCTAGAACTAATGTCTTTGAAGGATCGAGGCCACAAGATGTGGCAGAAGATGATGATGAAGATCCTAGAATAACATGTGATTTTAATGTGTGTATTTATTTGTTGTAGCATGATTTTTTTGGGCTCTAGAAGATATTTAGAGCCTCAATGTTTATGGATTTTATTTCAAATGTATTGCACTAAGTTCCATTTGGCTATATTCCCCCTTACATGTTATATATATGAGGAAAATTTGAGTTTTTGGTGCCTATTCGTTTGAATTTACATTGATGTACTTTAATATATATTTCTTTTATAAAAATTGCATGTTTTATGTATTTTTTTAGTCAATTGACTCTTCAATCTAATTTTCCAAGGTTTTTTGGTCTAGTCTTGGCCTAACGCTTAGCTGATTCTAGTTCCAACTTTGTTTTTTCATAACATTGACT
>JZKD02S0434991.1:283889-302275 GCA_000966675.3 Picea glauca
GGGCATATTATATTAGTAATGTTATTTTATTTATTTCGTCTTTAGGCCATTAGTTGTAATTATACCTCCTAGTCTCCTATATATACCAAGGAGACATTTTCATTTTGAATCATCTAGTACTTGAACATTTTAAGTGGGGTAAAAGGAGGTTGCTCCCTCGAAGAGGCTTGTTATATGAAATTATCTCTTTTTCAAGGCGTTGAGTACTTTTTCTGAGGTTTTTCTATGCTATATTGATATTTGGTTCTTAAAAACCTTGTATTTAAATTCCCACTATTTGATTAAATACAAGCAACCTTTATAGCGAAACTCATCATTGTGCCAAGAGTACCCTCGAGCAGCTTGGGTATCCCATTGAATTTTTTGGATTAGGAAATTTTTTTTGGGGTCATGTAACTATTCATGTTGAATAGCCTGAATCTAGTTGGAGACAATGTATGAGAGGGAAAAGAGGGACCCTTATTCTTCATATTTGCTATAAAGAGCATCAACCACCACATTTTCTCTTCTCTTCTTATAAACAATCTCATAATCATATCCAAACAACTTGGTCACTCATTTTTGTTGCTCTGAGGTTGAAACTCATTATTCCAGGAATTACTTTAGGCTTTTATGATTTGTTTCATTTTGGAAGCATTGTCCCAATAGATAAGGGCGTTAGATATCCACCACATGCAAAATAGCCAAGATTTCCTTTTCATAAATCGATTTGCCCAAATTTCAACCTGATAACTATTTTTTGGTGAAAGCCAAAGGTCATCCATCTTGCATGAGGACTGCTCCAATTCCTCTCCCTAATGCATCACATTCCAAAAAGAAGGTCTTGGTGAATTCTAGTAGGGACAGTAAAAAGAGTAGCGCACATAGATTATTTCAAGGCTTGGAAGGATTGGTCAGCTACTGGAGTCCAAATAAAAGAATTCTTTCTAAGGAGAGTTGTGAGAGGAGCCACAATTTTACCATATTCCCATTAAACCTAGGAAACCACACATAATATCAAGAGTTTTAGGGTGAGACCAATTCTACATAGCTTTAATTTTCTTGGGATCCACTCTTACACCATCCCTTCCAACAATATGACCCATGTACTCAACTTTAGAGGCACCAAAAGCACATCTAGACTTTTGAGGAAAAGTTGGTGCTTGGAGAGGAGATGGATAACTTGGTCTACATGGACAAGATGGGATGGCCACGCTTTACTATATATGAGAATATCATCAAATAAAACTAAAAAAAAGTGATGGAGGAAAGGAAAAAAAATAGGATTCATGAGACTTTGAAAAGTGGATGCGGGATTATAGAGACCAAAGGGCATAAAAAAAAATTCATGATGGCCCTCATGAGTGCAAAATGAAGTCTTGGGGATGTATTCCTCTTTCATACCTATCTAGGGGTAGTTCAAACGGAGGTCAAGTTTGGTAAAGTATTGAGCTCCACTGAGTTCATCCAGAAGGTCATCTATGATGGGAATGGGAAATTTTTCCTTGATGGTAAGTTTGTTAAGGGAACTAAAAATTAGGATACATGTGCCAAGTTCCTTCCTTCTTGAGGACCATGACAACAGGGGAAGAATAGGGGTTGTTACTAGGATAGATAACACCTGCTTCTAAAAATTCTTGGACAATTTTCTCAATTTCATTTTTTTGAGCAAAGGGATGACAATGAGGGTGAACATTGGGAGGAATACTACTCGGTATTAAAGGAATGGAATGGTAATGGTATCTCTGGGAGGGGGGAAGGCATTAGGGAGTTTAGAAAACAATGGGATGGAATGAAAGGATAACTTGAAGGTCGGGGTGTACCATGGGTGTCTCAGCTTCTTGAATGGAATGGAGTTGTACAATGATTCTAGAATGACCTTTTTTGAGTAACGTTTCCATGCGGTGGGAACTAACGATCTCTAGGGAATATCCTATAATGCATTAGACTTTATATTGTTGTCTTTCATGTTGGAATTGCATGATTAAATCCTTAAAATCCATGGTTATGGGGCCAAAAGTGCGTTGCCATTCAAAACCCAACACAATGTCACAACCACCCATGTCAATAGAAGACATGTGATATTTTAGGTTATGCTAACCAATTTGTAGGAACACATTTTCAAAACGCCCCTTGCATTTCATGGAACCACCATTGGCAATCATGATTTGAAAATTTTTGATAGCATGGATATAGCAATTGACCACTTGAGAAAGGCAGGGATGAATGAAATTATGAATGTTGCCACGATTAACTAGGATGGTGACTTTCTGGTGCTTAATGTAACCAATCAATTCGAGGGTTTGGGGATCAGAAAAACCAGTGAGAGCATTCAAAGAAATAAATGTTTCAACTTCGGGAGGATGAACGAGAGACAAAATATTATCTATTTGAGGTGGATTAGCTTCATGAGAGACCTCAACATATTCATCAGAAACATCCTCTGAAATGTCCATAAAGAGTTTATATTCCTTACACTCGTGCCCTGTAAAGTATTTGTCATCACAATTATAGTAGAGACCTTTGATTTGGCGTTCAACCATTTCTTCCCATGTTAATTTTTGGACCTTGAGCATAGTGGCATGAGGGGCAGGGGTGGTGGGTTTAGGGAAGGGAAAAAATGTGGGTTTTCTACTCTGGGACAAGACGACCTATTCTGCCTTTGGCTTGAATAATACTACGGTGTTGAAAAAATTGGTCATCCTGACCAATGAAACATTGGAAAATGTTATTATATGTTTGCGAGTCATGAAAATAAAGATTCATTTGTTGCAATCTCAATCTCAACTATTGAATGATGAAATCAGGGATCTCAAAAATCAACAGTTAGTAAATAATTCTAAACTAACCGTCATTTAGAACAACCCTCTGTACGATGTTAATGATGATGATGACGATGATGTTAATGATGTTTCAGACCAAAATTTGACTCATGAGCAACTGAGTGAAAAAATTGCAAATGGAGATGAAGTTCTACATGATTAATGCAATCTTTCCAACAACATTGTAAGGAATTGGGAAGAAATAAAATTCAACCAAAATCGACATGGCTTGGGAAATGATAAACGCTATAACTTTCATATTACATATTATTCCAAACTAGTTTAGTTTGTGAGTGCATGATTTCTTGAAGAAATTAAGAATATTGATAATACTTGTGTTAACATTGTCACATAGTTGGTCACATGGAGAATACGTGTTTTGATATCCATCTGTGTCTTCATTGTGGGAAGACAAATCATTTATTTGAAAAATGTTGAAAGAAGAAGAAGGTTAAGAAAACAATTCATTATGGATGGATAAATTCCTAGGGATGGAATCGAAAAGTAAAGAGGTTGCATAAGTCTTACCGTCTAGTCAAGACAGAGGTCAAGACACAATTGCATGAAGAAATGTCAAAACCAAAAAGATTTCAAACAATTATTCTGGAAATGATTTTGGGCATGATTTGGATCCAATTCTATATGTTCTCTGAAATTAAAAAATAAATCAAAGATGGTAGTCTTCACACCTGAATCGGGGAGGGAATCACATTGATACAAATATATTCTCCAACATGTTCAGTGGGGAGTGAAGATGGTTAGTGGTAAACCAAAACCACCACTTTATTCAACTCAAAATGGTTAGTGTTTAATCAAAACCACTACATTTCAATTATAAATTATTGAAGAACAAAAGAATCCAAAGCTTGTTATAGAAAGATTTGCCTCACCATTGCTATCTTGCATAGAGGGCCTTTTTTCCATTTCCCTATGCAGAGTTTTTATCCCTTTTTGATGAATCCAGAGCTAAAAACATACATTTTTCCACATATATGCTCCCTATCAGTTATATAAGATGCGTATACTCTTGATGCTCCACTACAGCTCATGTATATCGATATTTGTGCCAGAAAATAAAAAATGAGCTCGGGTTTCCATGTCACGATAGAAGATCTATGATCCTTGGCCTTCCATATACTAGAAACGTTCCAACTTGGCCCTTCAGTTGCATTCTGAAGGCTATAAGAGAACAATTTCGAGCTATGGAAAAGAGGAGAAAGCATTCATCTTTGAGAGCAAAGTTACTCTGGAGAAATTACTTCATATTGACTCTGCATCCCTTTATCCCTCAAGTTTGAACACAGTGTTCAGCCCCCAAGATCTTCCCTTATTATTGAGAGGACCTCTTTGCCTCTTTCTCATGAGCTTTCCATTGGTGGAGGATTGAAGTGGTGGGGAACCAGTTGGAAGTAACTCGGTTTCTTGGTTTCAAACTGTGCCAACACTGAAGTCTGTAATGTTGACACTTCTGCGGATCAATTATTAATAGAAATACTCCTTTTCCGTCCTATTGGTATGTTGCAAATATATGATTATTATTCATGGGCGTGTTTGTAATGTTCATTAATGGATTATGATATCTGATGTGCTAACCCCTTTTACATCATCACTATATACTTTCTTTTCTTGTTTGTTGAGAACTTCTCGCAGGTATAAAGCTTTGGGTCAAAGTGCTCAACGGTGGAACATCATCAAACGTTGGATCGAGGTAGGCCTCTTTCTTGCATTCCACATTAGTTTATATAGTATATGTTGGAATTGAGTTGATTTCTGCAGTCATACCTTTCTGTTGTGGTTTACCCTTACCCATAAAGAGTTTTTCCCTTATAACAGAAATGGCGACTCCACTGGGGAGAGATCTTCCTTCTAAGGGTTGAAGTACTTTTTCTTCTTACATTGAGATTTTTCCTTTGTGTTTCTTGTCGTATCACTGCTTGAAAGATCATGTTCACCTAGCCTTGTTTTAAATCATATACGCATTTTTCTCCTTGACAGTCGCGTATACACTCCTGATGACTCACTGCAAGAAGCGTATATACGCTTTGTTCTCCTGAACAGTCGCGTATACCATTTCCCCTTGCTTGTTTTCTTGTTTGAGTGACTACTAGGTAGGATTTAAAGATTGTTGAGCCTTTTTAGGTCTCTGTAGTTCCTGTTGAGATTATCTGGGATGACAAGAAGCATGTTTAGAGTTGAATTTTTGGGCGTAGTCTTTCTCTTTGTTTTCTATTTTTAATTTTTCCTTGGTTTCTGGGCTATTTTCTTGGCTGCCTGGTATTCTGCTTGAGTTACTTCTTTTATACACTGTAGAATTCATCTGTCAAGTTGCTTATTAGTCCATGCATTTTCTTTTTAGAATATTGAAAATACAAAAAAAATAGGCATTTTGCATTGGTTGGCATTTTTGTCTTTGAATTTTCATCACTAGCTTAGCACATTTAGCGAAAGATCGTACTTTATTTCTGAATTGCAAATTTGAAATTGAAGATTGCACTGTTTTTATTAGCATATCATTCATTGAAAAGTTAAAGATAGACTTTGCATTGTATCCATATTTATTTTCTGGCAGAGTCATAACACCATGAGTTTCACTTCCATACCTTTTTGAGTAACCAGGGCCAATAAAATTTACGCTTTAAACTAAAATTGATTAGTCATGATTTTATTTTTAGGGTGCACAAACTAACTTAGGGTTTAGTGCCTTGGAATAGGATTTTGTGAGTAAACTTCTCCAAGGCAATTAAATCAACATATGTGTCTGAGATAGGGAGTTGAGAAGTCCATTGTATAATTGGTAATATTAGGAGGCTCTGCTCACACCGAAGTTAATCATGAGGTCATGCGAAGTTAGTTGAAGGGATAACCCCTGGATACTCACTTAGCATCAGAGATATTTCTATGGATTTATTCGTATTTGGGGATCTTGCTAGTGCCCATACCTCTATGAGAGGTGGTGCTTTCAAGGTTTTGGGCTTTGCTACCTTGCCCATACAGTGATCCGGACTTATGACTTCTCGCCTGTGCATCGGTTATACAATGGTTTGTTAGTTGCTTGACTTAGGTATCTCATAGGTTACTTGTAGGGGTTATTATGCTTGTACACTGAGTCAGATAAGGGTCAGACAACACACAGCCTTTATGGAGGATTACCTCTCCGAGGGATCTGACCGACTGGTTGTTAAGCCAATGAGTGCCCTTATAACTGATTATGTTACCTACAAACTTTAGCGGGGAGTCTCAGGTCCCTCTTGGATGAGACATACCTTCTTTAGCAAGGGAGGCCACTCAACCACTTTAGCCTATTTGCATGCATATTGGTCGTTTGAATTTTTGGTATGCTCTTTGACTACTAGTTGGCCATAGGATATATTTTTATTTGTGGAAGAGTCATAAGTCATCGTGGATTCGGACCAGCTTCCTCGTAGGTCCCGTCGGTTGTTACAGTTACCACCAGTTTCCAAGTCCTTACCTTCTAAAAGGCATAGAATTATCAGTAGTGGTACACACACATCCACTTTTCAGACTTGTGATCCTGCAAGGATGAGTACCGAGTCTAGTCTTCAGAACACTGGGAATTCTTCGACTCCCAATCCCACTATAATTAATGTCACTCCTTCGACACCTGCATCTGCTACAGTTGCAGTTTCTGAGACTTTCATTGGTACTATGTCTCGACCTGTAGTTAATGCTTCATGTCTTTCCTCTAACCTATTGAAGTTTTTGGCCATTCGTTGAGTTACAATATTCATACCATCCCCGTGGATTCTAGTCCATTTTCCTATGGTATGCCTAGATTCACCTCGCAGTTTTCAACTTCCATCCTAGCTGCTAGCCATAACGCTAGCTTTGTACTTGGGGGCACTACACCTTTTTAAACTCCTTCCCCATTTCCCCAAGCGAATCCTAATGTAGGGACTGTCCCTATTCTTAGCTCCGGGTCTAATCCCTCTACGATTGGATGGAACAACCCAGTTGGTGGACAAGTTCTGCCCTATATCCCTATCCCCTCGATGTTGATTCTGACCAATAGTTTTGGCATGATGAATCCACTTCAATCCTCCAGGTTCCCACCTGAAGGAGGTCAGTCTTACACTTTGGGCACCCCCCAACCTGGATCTAATCCAGTTGGGGGAAATTTTAACAACCCCCAGCTTGGATCTAATCCAACTGGGGGCAATTTTCATAACCCTTATCAGAACATTCCTGCCAGAATGATGCCCAATCCATATTGTACGAGTCATCCCAGAGGAGGGTCTTATAATTCCAGACAAGGTTTTGGTCCTCACCAGAATCCTAGATGGAATGCATTTCCTAACACACCATATTTCGCGGGAGGATGGGGTCAGGTGTCGCAACCCTATATTCCCTTTCTGGCCACGCTTAATCTACCAGATTTGTCTAAACTAATGAATGACCTAGTGAGTCATGACCCCAGATGGCCCCCTGTCCCTACCAAACTTCCATTAGACATTCCAAAGTTTGAGGGTAAGAATGGCGAAGACCCTGGTGATCAAGTCACTACTTTTCACCTTTGGTGCTCATCGAATTCTTTGAACCAAGATTCTATTAGTTTACAATTGTTTCAGTGCACTCTAATTGGAGTGGAATAACAATGGTACATTGCCCTACCTAGGGGGACATATGGGTCATTCCATCATTTGGTGCTAGCCTTTCTCGATCACTTTCAACTACCCATTCGTTATGATGTTGGCCTTGAACTTTTGTCAACTTTACGCCAGAATACCGACACTCACATCTCGGACCATATCCAAGAATGGTGTAGGCGAAAGAGGTTGGTTAAGACTCCTATACCCACGACCTTTCTTCTAGAATGTTTCCTAAAGTGTTTACATGATTCTATTTCAAAGGACGTTGCTACTTTTGGGGTATTCAGCAAGGAAGAAGCTATCCTTAGAGACCAACAATTTGATTTGATCTATGCTCAGTCTGGGATGTTATACCACCTTCTTCTAGACACACCACAAACAAATCACGATCCTAGACAAACTCCCGGACCTCATGCCGATGGCATTGTAGGGTCCGCCAATGTAAAATCCACGGACTCGACAACAAATTTCGCTGGAGGTCCAACCTCATCTGGATCCTCCAAACCCACCCAATCAGCGGATGTACATTCCGTGCAATCGTTGAAGAACCCAAATGGTGACCAACAACCAGATGGGAATAAAAGGAAAGGACAAAATAATTGTAAGGGTGGGAATAATAATAATAATAAACCCAAGGACAAAGATAATAATGGGAAACAGAATGATAATGCTGGAGAGGGCAGGAAAGAAAAGCTTAAGGTGAAGTTTCCTTGTAAACTTTGTACCGATGACCACCTCACCCACTTGTGCCCCAAACTTGCGTAGGCTACGAGGATTTTAAATCTACCACCCGTTGTGCTGACAAATCCATTCCCACACAACCAACACTTAGCCTCGAGTTCTTCGAGCACCGGAAATGCGCCTAGTGGAAGTCAAAACCCACCATCGTAAGATGGCGATCGTGTTTACATCAATATGGTCGATGCAAAAATTTATATAGCCACCCACTCTCGATATTATAGCTCTTCAAAATATAGTACCAGCCTAGAAGATCCTCCTCCACCCCCGGAGACGAACTTACATATCGAGAAACCAGAGCCATTGCCTCGTATTCTGAAAGTAGTACTCAAGCACTCTACCCACAACCCTAATGCTAGAGCTGCCCAGAACTATTCTATTGTTGAAGATCTGGGCCAAACCCCTTGTGTGATGTCAGCTTTGGAGGTACTCCAGACGTGTTCATCATGGAGGAATGCCTTACTCTCTGCCTTAGGAGCTCTATAGCCTAGTGGCTCGAAAGTCATCAAGTTTAATGTCATGGACGTGAAGCCTCGCTTACCCTACCATGTGGATTTTCAAATCCACGTGGAGTATTCCAAGTATACTATCAAACAAGTGGTCGTTGATGAAGGTGTCACCACTTGCGTGATGTGCCTGGTCTGTTGGAAAGATATTGGTTCTAGGACCCTTTCCAAGTCATCGAACATGTTGACTGCATTTGACGGTCATTCCTTCTGCCCTCCTGCTATTCTCCTCGCCATTCCGGTCCAGTTAGGTGGGAAGACGGTAGAGGTGGAAGTAGAGGTAGTGGATGCACCTCTCGATTATAACTTGTTACTAGGTTGCAATTGGACCTATGCTATGGTCACTGTCATATCGTCCATTTTCTGTGTGCTTTCTTTTCCTCATCAAGGGGATATCGTGACGATCGACCAATTATCCTTTGCGTACTCTAGTCCTAATGCATCTGTTGGACCGTCGATCCTTGCGATCGACAATTCTCAACCGACAACTGAGAATATCGGTGTCGAAATGTATTCTTCCCTCATGGGTACTTTTGACTTCTCGGCACCGATTCACCACGTTTACACCGTCTATAGTAGGCTTGCTTCAGCAGAGAGGTCCATTCCTTTCCACACTTCCTATTTTAGTGATCCTTGGACCTTACCTTCTCCGACTTCGTCGATTGAAGGTCAGTCGCATGCTGGCATGGCTATGCCACTATTGGCAGCGAACATTGCGTATCAAGCTATCCTTGACTCTTCCACCGATCCCGATCATATTACCTCACAAACGGATGAGGAGGATCCTGTTCTTAGGCCCATATGGGCCACTTCGTTATCTTATTCACATGATTTCTTAGATGAGACTTTGCCTTCGGATGAAGCCATCCTCGAAGCCATGAATGTTTCCGAGAGACCTTGGGACGATATGCATCATCGATCTTATTTTCTCTCGAGTCTTGAAAGAATCGAGCAAGATCACTTTCGGTCTACCTTGAGTGAGATAGTCGGTCACGTCGTAGTTCCACTTGATACGCATGGAATTTATACTGAAGTAAATATGGAAAGTATTTCTCCTACCATCTCGATCGATATCTCTTGTACCCCTGGCAAAATTGAGAACATAAATATAGGTGTGGATTGTTCGCCAGAAGAGATTCTGATCTACACCAACCTCTTCAAATAATTTCGAGATGTATTCACATGGCCATATGAAGAGATGCCAAGGATCGATCCTCGCATTGTCGAACTTGAAATTAGAACTTATTCGGATGCTAAACCTGTTTGAAAATGTCTTAGAGTTGTTAATCCTAGGAAGGCCCCCACTATTAAGGCAGAGTTGGAGAAGCTACTTAATGCCTGCTTCATCTACCCGGTTCCCTTGACCGAATGGGTATCCAACCCTGTTCCTGTGAATAAAAAGCAAGGAACCATCTGCATGTGTATGCACTTTCACAACCTGAACAAATATTGTCCTAAAGATAACTTCCCCACGCCTTTCATTGATCATATTCTTGATGAGTGTGCAGGAAGCGAAATATTTTCCTTTATGGATGGATTTTCAGGATATAACCAAATCCATATCAAACCTAAGGACCAACACAAGACGACATTTATATGTCCTTAGGGTACTTTTGCATACCGGAAAATGCCTTTCGGCCTGAAAAATGCCGGAGCAACCTTCCAACGTACCATGACTTTCACTTTTCACGATCTCAAGCATATAGTCGAAGCTTACCTCGATGATCTTTCTGCTCACTCTCGCAAGAGAGTGGATCATGTCACACACCTTCGGCTAGTTTTTGAAAGATGTTGTTACTATAGAATCCGGTTAAACCCTCACAAATGCATCTTTTGCGTTAGGTTTGGCCATCTCTTAGGATTTTTAGTTTTCGAGACTGGGATCATGGTAGATCCTCTTAAGGTTTAGGCAATAATTCAATTACCTCCCCCGTGCATGATTAGACAACTGCAAGGTTTACAGGAGAAATATAA
Source organism: Picea glauca (assembly GCA_000966675.3). Lineage (NCBI taxonomy): Eukaryota > Viridiplantae > Streptophyta > Pinopsida > Pinales > Pinaceae > Picea > Picea glauca. The sequence goes on from JZKD02S0434991.1 coordinate 294,516, forward strand.
CTTTCTGCATCGGTTTATAGTGAATTATGCCAATATCACTAAGGGTTTCATGTGCCTACTGAAGAACAACACCCCGTTTATCTGGGATGAGCAAGCCCAGGAGTCTTTCGACGCCTTAAAGAAAGCCTTGGTATCGGATCCTCTGCTAAAATCTCTTGATTACAATAGAGATTACTTGTTATATATTTCCACGTCCCAAGAGATGATTGGTATGGTTCTAATTTAGGAATATGATGAGCTCCATGAGCACGTCATCTACTATCTCAGTCGAAATTTAGTCAGTCCTAAGCTTAATTACTCTCACATCGAAAAGCCAGCTTTGGCTGTCGTTCACGCAGTCCAACATTTACGATACTATATATTGATTTGCAAAACTACTGTAGTCGCTGATGTTAATCCATTTCAATACGTCCTCACTAGGCGTATCTTAGGTGGGAATTATAATAAATGGATTGTCATCTTACAAGAATTTCATCTCGACTTTGCTTCAGCCAAGTCCAAGAAGTCACTAGTTTTTGCAGAGATAATATCCGATTTCCCACGATTAGACGAGGATGTTATCCATGTCTATTTGTTTGCAGATGAACACATTTTCCTTGTCTCATCGTCTGACCCCTGGTATGGAGACATTGTTTTATATCTTCAAACCTCGAAGTTCGCTCAACATCTCTTGCGCGATGATCGACGATGAGTTAGATACCAAGCCAAAATGTATATCATCATTGGTGACACTTTATATCGCCGAGGAATAGATAGTATCTTACTTCATTTATTAACTCACGAGGAAGTCGAGTTATTTTTGAATGACTGCCACAAAGGGCTTGTGGTGGTCATTTATCTAAGCTTGCGACAGCCCAAAAAATCTTGCGAGCCGGTTACTTCTGGTCCACCATCTTTAAAGATTGCATTGAAGCGATTAAGAAGTGTCACCCCTGCCAGGTGTTCACTCGAAAAATGTGCTCGCACCCAACCCCTCTTCACCCAGTCATTATCGTTGGTCCCTTCACCAAGTGGGGGGTAGATTTCATCAATTGCAACCCAACTTCAGCTTGGGGGCATCAACACATTATCGTGGCCATCAACTACTTTACCAAGTGGGACAAATCCATGCCTACCGTGAAATCCGATGGGAAGACTGCAACTTTCTTCATTTTCAACCAAATTATCACCCGGTTCGGTATCCCAAGTGAGATTGTCACTGATCATGGTAGTCACTTTCAAAATGAAATGATGGTAGAACTAGTGTCTAAGCTGGGGTTTAGACATGGTCACTCATATCCTTATTACCCCCAGGAAAATGGGTAAGTAGAGGTCATCAACAAGTCTCTCAAGACCATTTTCCAAAAAACTGTCAATCAGAGTAATTCCAATTGGCACATCATGTTGTATCCCGCGCTCTGGGCATACCGAATCTCAGTTAAGACTGCCACCAGTTTTTCCCCTTTTCGGTTAGTGCACGGAGTGCAGTCGATACTTCCCGCTAAATGAGAAATCCCTTCTCTCAAATTGGCAGTCGATATCCTACATGACACTTCAGATTTAGAGTGATGCCTGGTGCACCTAGAGAGTCTTGATGAGCAGCATCGAGACACCTTTACAGCTATCGAGGCAAACAAAAACGTTTCAAGGTTCAGTGCGACAATTCTGTCTGTCCCTGGTTGTATACCAAGGGTGACTTGGTCCTTTTGTATGACCAATCCAAAGAACCGCTAGGGGCATGAAAGTTTAAACCCATGTGGCATGGTCCTTATATCGTGTGACGTGTCCTAGAAAAATGAGCCTATCAATTGGAAGATTATGAAGGGAAGACATTGGCCGAGCCCAAAAATGGGCTCTACTTGAAAAATTATTACGCTTGAGCCCTAGGATTGAGTGAAACCCTTTGTATACTAATGTAAATTTAGTGTATATACATCTTTTTATTTTTGTCTTCGACTTGCTTATCAATTTTTCCCTTTTGGCTGGCAGATGTCAATGGAGTTTTCGGTCTACCTAGGATTCACAGACAAAGCCATTCGTCATACAAAGAACTTGGCTTCCTCCGCTTGGGTGATTTAATCGCCCGAGGGTCTACTAGTGTCTTCAGGTGGTGTATTCCTAGTGCCATCCACGAACATGTGGCCGAATATAGCATCATCATAGAACTTTTGCGCGATGCTCTCTCACATGGTATTCGCTCTCTATAGGTTCACCTGGATTCTCAATTAATCGTATGTCAGTTGAACAACTGTTACCATGTGCGTGATCCGATGTTACTCTGTCAATTCCTATGAGTACGTCTTTTAGAACGACAATTTGATTTTATTACATACTTCCACATTCCTAGAAGTTCTGGTCATATATTTGATGCCTACGCTAATTATGTTTTAGATTGGCATTTATCACATTAATAAAGCAAGGAAGACCATTAAATCAATGTACACATTGTAAGATATGAGTAAAGTTGAAGATCCCTCTTTATATATTTCCAAAAAATATGGTGTTTATATTACAAAAATTGGGGCTAAAACCCTCAAAATACATACACAACCGATATACATGTCCCATGACATCTACGCCTGTGGCGTTGGATGTGTATCATGATAGAAAACCACAGCATTTGCGAGTCGCCGGAAGAGTCATACCCATGCTCTAGGTACACTGACAACCTGCCACTGCATGGCTTCAGGTAGATCCTCCACCTGAACCATAGGAATCCTCTGCGTCATACGAGACAGTTTCCCTGCACGTTCTGAAGGACTCTCTCTGCTTCTCCTCCCATTGCCTCATCTCCCCGGTGCCTATGCCTATGTCGTAGGAATCCCTCTGGCCATTGCAGACCCACATCTACAATCACACATGTATCGAATTAATAACACCATCCAAAAATATTTTTTTCCTCTTTAGTACAAAAATACAAAAAAAAGGAAATATATAAAAACTTTTACCTATGGTGCCGTAGGAAGCTCCTGGTGGAAGCGGCATATCAGGATCTCCTCTGAAATCGATTCTCGCATAGGGATAGTCATCCAGAGCTATGATTTGTCTCTGCCACCAGAAGAAAAAATCATCATTGTAGGGTGTCACCACCCTACCTCCCCCCTATCGTTTCTTGATCTTGATCCATCACGCCATAGCCAGATCAAGTGGTCCTCTAGGAATGATCTCCAATATAGGTCCCAGACCTAGGACTCTCTCAAAAAAGAAGCTGCAAAGGATAGAGGCAAACCCAAAGTTTCGCTTAGTCCCCTCCTTGCACTCTATCAACTGACCTTTCATATTGGTCAGCAATGAGGTACACCAATCGTAGACGGTGGGTCTCACACACTCCAGTGTGTAAAACATAAGCGGTCTCGATGCTTGATGTAGCGAGACCGGTCCTATGATCCTGGTAAGCACGAGAACAATAATCTTCAGGCTGAGGTTACCTATAGCCCGGATAGGGATTTGACTTCCCACCATGGGAGTCCCTACAACACGGTGGGCCTCAATGTATTCTTCAACCTTCATCCCACTCCCTGGCCTGCGTGACTTGAGGTCCACAACCTCTCCTCGGTGTGAAAGTCTTGTCAAGAAGTAGATGTCCTCTACTTCTAAACTTAATGGTTTTCAATCAAGGATAAATCTCTCGGTATCAAGATCCCAATATCTCACTAGCATTTCCAACAACCTCAATTGGGCCCTCATTCCTTTGAGAGCCCAAAACTTGTATAAACCACATATTTTTAAATCCGCTTGAGCCACCGGATGTCGATCCACTGCTACATCTACCTCCTCATGCTCTCGCTCTCTCCATTCCAACACCATCCTGCAAAAAAACAAATCATTTTTGAGTTAGAAACATCTTTTTTTTCCTTTTTCATGCGTATACTCAGTTTATTTACAAACAATCGTGGGTAGGGCCTTATATACACCCCCTGTAGTTCACACAAGGGCGTATACGCTACCTATTCAGAGAAACCCGTGTATACCGAAAAACCCAATTTGCGCCCTTAAAAACTAACAAAATAGAACCTAAGTTAAAATTGTAAACCACTGAAATTGAAGAGGATGGGATAAAGAATTACTTGGTCCAGACGGTGCATGATTCCGTTGCCTATTGCTCCCACGATCGTCATTTGAATTCTGGAGGTGTTTTAGTCCAAATTGCACTATTTGGGTAAAAATGAAAATGATACAATAAATTTTGATTTTATTACTATTTATAAGCCATTTTTACCCACTTGATATAGTTTTATGCTATTGTTTTGTCTAATGGACTAATTCAAGAATGGTTTTAAGCTGGTTTTTGTAGTTTCGACTCAATTTTCTTGTGGATTTCAACTTCATGGTTGGCCGTTCGTCTCCTTGGGAAGGTATATTCATAAAATGAGGTCGGGTTTCCATGTCACGACAAAATATCTCTGATCCTTGGCCTTCCATATACTGGAAACGTTCTGACTCGACCCTTCAGTTGCATTCTGAAGGCTATAAGAGCACAATTTCGAGCTATGGAAAAGAGGAGAAAGAATTCAACTTTGAGAGCAAAGTTACTCTAGAGAAATTACTTCATATTGAGTATGCATTCCTTTATCCCTCAAGTCTGAACATAGTGTTCAACCCCCAACCTCTTCCCTTATTATCGAGAGGACCTATTTGCCTCTTTCTCATGATCTTGCAGTTGGTGGAGGATTGAAGTGGTGGGGACCCAGTTGGAAGGAACTTAGTTTCTTGGTTTCGAACCGTGCCGACACGGAAGTTTGTAATGTTGACACTTTTGCTGATCAATTATTAATAGAAATACTCCTTTCCCGTCCTATTCGTATCTTACAAATATATGATTATTATTCATGAGCATGTTTGTAATGTTTATTAATGGATTATGCTATCTGATGTGCTAACCCCTTTTATATCATCACTATATACTTTCATTGCTTGTTTGTTGAGAACTTCTCGTAGGTATAAAGCTTTAGGTCAAAGAGTTCAATGATGGAACATCATCAAACATTGGATCGAGGTAGGCCTCTTTCTTGCATTGCACATTAGTTTATATAGAATCTGTTGGAATTGAGTTGATTTCTGCAGTCATACCTGTCTGTTGTGGTTTACCCTTAGCCATAAAGAGTTTTTCCCTTGTAACAGAAATGGCGACTCCACTGGGGAGAGATCTTCCTTTTAAGGGTTGAAGTAATTTTTCTTCTTACATTGCTCTTTTTCCTTTGTGTTTCTTGTTGTATCACTGCTTGACAGATCCTGTTCACTCTGATTTTGAGTTTTCATCTTTTTACCCTTGCCTGGCCTTGTTTTAAAGCATATACTCCCTTTTTGCCTTGACAGTCACGTATACATGCCTGTTGTCTCATTGCAAGAAGCGTATATACCCTCTGTTCTCCTGAATAGTCGCGTATACCACTTCTCCTTGCTTGTTTGCTTGGTTGACTGAGTGTTCGATAGGATTTAAAGATTGTTGAGCCTTTTTAGGTCTCTGTAGTGCCTATTGAGATTATCTGGGATGACAAGAAGCCTGTTTGGAGTTGAATTTTTGGGTGTAGTCTTTCTCTTTGTTTTCTATTTTTAATTTGTCCTTGGTTTCTGGGCCATTTGCTTGGCTACCTAGTATTCTGATTGAGTTACTGCTTTTATACACTGTAGAATTCATCTGTCAAGTTGCTTATCAGTCCATGCATTTTCTTTTTAGAATATTGAAAATACAAAAATAGCTTAGCACATTTAGCGAAAGATCATATTTTACTTCTGAATTGTAGATTTGAAATTGAAGACTGCACTGTTTTTATTAGCATATCATTCACTGAAAAGTTAAAGATATACTTTGCATTGTATCCATATTTATTTTCTGGCAGAGTCATAACACCATGAGTTTCACTTCCATACATTTTTGAGTAACCACGACCAATAAAATTTACGCTTTAAACTAAAATTGATTAGTCATGATTTTATTTTTAGGGTGCACAAACTAGCTTAGGGTTTAGTGCCTTGGAATAGGATTTTGTGAGTAAACTTCTCCAAGGAAATTAGATCAACATATGTGTTTGAGAAAGGGAGTTGAGAAGTCCATTGTATAATTGGTAATATCAAGAGGCTCTGTTCACACCGGAGTTAATCACGAGGTCGTGCGAAGTTATTTGAAGGGATAACCCCTGGATACTCACCTAGCGTCAGAGATATTTCTGTGGATTTATTCGTATTTGGGGATGTTTCTAGTGCCCATACCTCTGTGAGAGGCAGTGCTTTCAAGGTTTTGGGCTTTGCTACTCTGCCCATACGGTGATCCGAACTTACCACTGCTTGCCTTTGCATCGGTTATACAGTGGTTTATTAGTTTCTTGACTTAGGTATCTCATAGGTTACTTGCAGGGGTTATTCTACTTGTACCCTGAGTCAAATAAGGGTCGGACAACAAACAACCTTTATGGAGGATTACCTCTCCGAGGGGATCTGAATGACTGGTTGTTAAGCCCATGAAGGCCCTTATAACTGATTATGTTACCTCCAAACTTTAGCGGGGAGTCTTAGGTCCCTCTTGGACGAGACATACCTTCTTTAGCAAGGGAGGCCACTCAACCACTTTAGCCCGTTTGAATGCATATTGGTCGTTTGACTTTTTGGTATGCTCTTTGACTACTAGTTGGCCATAGGATATATTTTTATTTGTGGAAGAGTCATAAGTCATCGTGGATTCAGACCAACTTCCTCGCAGGTCCCGTCAGTTGTTACAGTTACCACAATTTTTCGAGTCCTTGCCTTCTAAAAGGAGTAGAATTATCAGTAGTGGTACACACACATCCACTTTTCAGACTTGTGATCCTGGAAGGATGAGTACCGAGTCTAGTCTTCAGAACACTGGGAGTTCTTCGACTCCCAATCCCACTATAATTAATGGCACTCCTTTGACACCTGCAACCGCTACAGTTGCAGTGCTAGAGGCTTACACTGGTACTATGGCTCAGCCTGTAGTTAATGCTTCATCTCTTTCCTTGAACCCTTTTGGAGGTTTTGGCCACTCGTCGAGTTACAATGTTCAGAACATCCCCATGGATTCAAGTCCATTTTATTATGGTATGCCTAACTTCGCCTCGCACTTTTCAACTGCCATCCTAGCTGCTGGCCATAACTCTAGATTTGGACTTGGGGGCACTACACCTCCTTACACTCCTTCGTCGTTTGGTGGTTATCATATTCCCCAAGCAAATTCTAATGTAGGGAGTGTCTCTATTCTTAACCCTGAGTCTAATCCCTCTATGGCTGGATGGAACAACCCAACTGGTGGACAAGTTCCTCCCTATATCTCTATCCCCTCGGTGTCGATTCCGACCAATAATTTTGGCATGACGAATCCACTTCAATCCTCCGGGTTCCCACCTGGAGGATGTCAGTCTTACACTTTGGGCACCCCCCAACCTGGATCTAATCTAGTTGGGGGAAATTTTAACAACCCCCAGCTTGGATCTAATCCAACTGGGGGAAATTTTCATAACCCTTTTTGAACATTTCTACCAGAATGATGCCCAATCCATCTTCTACGAGTCAGCCCAGAAGAGGGTCTTATAATTTCAGACAAGGTTATGGTCCTCACTAGAATCCTATTTGGAACGCAGTTCCTAACACACCATCTTTCGCGGGAGGATGGGGTCAGGTGTCGCAACCCCGTATTCCCTTTCTGGCCACGCTTAATCTTCCAGATTTGTCTAAACTAATGAATGATCCGGTGAGTCATGACCCCACATGGCCCCCTGTCCCTACCAAACTTCCATCAGACATTCCAAAGTTTGAGGGTAAGAATG
>JZKD02S0435014.1:0-17732 GCA_000966675.3 Picea glauca
AATAAGAAGAACAATACAAAGATAAATGCCTCCCAAAGGATGTAAGATAAGAGATCCAAGACTCCAAAGGCCACTAGAAAGAAGATCTGACTGAAGATAGAAGAACCTGATCAATACGCTGCCAGACCTCTCCAACTGGCTTAGTTGCGCCTTGCTCTAGATGCTGCCAAACCCTCAAGTTTCAACCCACCCTTTCCTGACCTCCAAGTCCTCCCAAACTCACCCAGAATGTAGATCGGGCTGACAAAAACCTATGGATCAAGTCTCAAGATCATCTAAGAAGTATTGCTCCTCTAACTAGATAATCCCTAAACTGGATTGCACCCTCCCTGGTTTGATAAGTTCAAAGAGGGTACATTCTCCCCTCTAGGAACCTCCAAATGCCACAAAACTCTACCATATCATATATCGGGCCACTGATACCAAGATGAGGAAGTCTCAAATGAATCGATGAAGATTTCATCCTCCAAACATTGAAAACCACTTTTTGCAATGCGCCCTCCTTCTCTCTAATTCGTTCCAAGCTCACAAAGATAGTCTGCAAGGATAAAATCCTCTGAAATAGACCATAAGTGATTCCAGGGACCCTATGAAGAGAACTCAGGTGTTACTTTTCCCAAATACCTCTTGCTTCTTCCAGATCGAACCAATGACTCCAAGATGGTGTGCCCCCTAGCTGGAAACCCCCCTGGGTTGCGCCCTAGCCTGGAAACTGCCTGTAGAGCCAACTGACTGCACTATAGAATGGTGTGGGAGGATTATCTCACCTCCAGGACCAATATTGGATCAAGAAAGGTGGGATCTTTCACCACCAAGTTGATCTCTAGGGTTTTAGACTTAAAATCCTCAAAACTAATTGTGCTCAAGATCTCCAATGAAAATAAGATAATAATCCAAAATGAATCAGGAGTGTGCCCTTCCCTTTCCTTTATAGCTCCAATCTATTCCTCCATTGAGTTAGTTTACCCCTTGGTTTAACTCTTAACCTCAAACATCTTTTTCTTTTTCTTCGTTGAGTTACCCGTTTTCCATAAAGTCAACTTAACTTTAGAATATTATGATTTCTAGTTGACTTTGTCCCCAATATGCCTGAGACTATAGTCTTGTGGGGAAAAATAGACTATTGAGTCTCTCCAACCCTCTTCATCAAGAGATGGGGGACATTACATGATGAGACCTCCTATCCTTCAACCTACCTTTCAAGCATTTTTTATTATATTGTGGGTCCCCTTTATTCAAAGACAAGTGTTTTATTGCTTTCTCGGGTGATCCCTCGGCGAAGCATATGGAAGGTTTATACAAGGATTTTATATTTTACCCAACACCAACCCTTCTGGGCCTTTATCCCCTTTTTCCCATAGAATGAGGGACAACCCATTCTTGGGTCAATACACCCCAAAATCCCAAGAGTTAAGAAAATGGAGGGGAATAATGATGGAAAATGGTAAGTGTTGTCGTGCAATCTGTACCTGCGCAAAGCCTTAATGCAAGTGGGGCAATATTGGTGTAACAGGGGTGACCTATCACTGTCACCTTAATAGGAAACCCCTTTCTTTCTAGGAGTATGTCAAGACTACTCCAAAGGAGACGTCCCTAGTGACCTAAAAGGTTGATAACTAAGGAAAGGATACAAGAAAATCCCCCTCTCACTGGTCACTCAAGTTAAAAGGTTCTTATGGCCTTTAAGGGATGACACAATGACAAAAATAAGTGTACATGTCTAGAACAAGATATCAGAGGAAAAGTATGTTAACTTTCAAGTACCAGATGATGTTAGTGCTTCACAAGACCATAAACCTTCAAGAAATAGGCTAACTGATATAAAATTGCAGCAATCTAATAGTTTACAACAACAATTAGTATTTTGTAACAACTACAACAGAGACTCCTCAGAAAAGTTTAAAAAGACAATGAAAATATAGCATTGACTATGTAGAATGATAATAACTTGTCACAAGCAATTTTTGAAATGATTAGCTAGCATTCAAAGTCAATTATGTAGAAAATTTGTTGCATTTAGATGGTTGTAGCAGTCATTTATAACATCAACAAATAAGTTAGTGATCTAGGATAAAATAGGGTTAGAAATAGTTAGTAAAATCTTAGGAGAAGAGTGTTTAAACAATCCTTCAACAAGAGAGAGGCAAGAACTAGTGCCTTCTAGGGCTTATGGAGTTAAGTGGACAACTTCTTCAAAGGCTACAACTCAATTTTGATAGTGCACAAAAGTCCAAGAGGAATGAATAGGAGAAGTAGTAACTTAAGTCCTATGCATTTTCCTCAAGAAAACAAGATACTAGGGTGCAAGAAATTCTAGGCCCTAGCACCTTTCTCTCCTTAGGCTTTTTATGGGATATGAACTTAGGCAAAGATAACTAGGTCAAAACCTTAGAGTGCTGGGAAACTAGGGCTCATGGTTTCACTAGTAACTAGATCAATTCAATGAAAAGCTTATCAAATAGAAAGTAAGAAAGTAGCAATTTAGGTTCCTTACTTCAAAAATTAATCATATCATGCAATTTCATAATCTTGTATGAGCAAATAAAACCATACATAAACCATTCAATAGATGACAAAAATGCTGATTTTACCTACTTGCACTAAGAATAAACATGAAATACCATGCAAGATCACCATAAAAGCTTCCAAGATTGATCCAACTTGCATAAAATTAGCCTTATACAAGAGTGTGCCTCACAATTCCATCCAATAGCCCTTCTAGGGCACAAATTTCAGACCTCTCCTCTTGCGTGAGGAGTTGTGATCTAAAAATGAATGCATTTTATGTTTATTTATACAAAACTGGTGAACTTTAATTAATTTCAGGTCAAATAAAGGCTAACCTCGCCAATTTACAAATAAATTCAATTTAGACATAAACAAAATTAATTGGCATCTAAAATCATCTCCAAGGGTGACGTTGAGCCCCTAAGGAGGAACGTTGGGCTCCAGATGAAAAATGTTTGGCCTCCAAAGGTCCTGGATGAGGCCGACACATGCCAACCAGCTCACAATGACCCTCAAAATGTAAACCCTAGCTCTGGATAATGTCTAGGGTCATGATGGTGATGTCATGGGCTCTCAAAGGCCAACGTCTAGGTGGAAGAGAAATATCCCCCTGGGTCTAGGTTTTCCAGGGTGTCTCCAAGGGCAACATCCTTCTTTCTTCCTAGTGAAAGTCGCTGATGTCTCCTTGCCCCTGGTTGGGGTTACAACATCCATCTGTGGGCTTTCATCCCCACAGAGGTCTGAGCTAATCATGCCCCCACGTGTACCTATCCATTAGGCAAAGTCCTGCAACAAAAACAAGTACGCTCTCTAGGGGATCATAAGTCATAGGGATCATAACATGTAAATCATATCCAATAATCAAAGTACCCAAACATGTGCATCAAACTCCCCTTTACCTAGACAAATTCTTAAAGACGTTATGCAATTGAACAAGTCAAGTTTAGAAAGGGTCTCAAGATGTCCTATTGGGATAATCCTCCTTAAGTTTGGGGTGTTTCCTAAGTGAGGACCAATCTTGGTCATGTAAGTGTATGAGGTGGAGTGGGGTAAGTGTTTGGGCATGGGGTGCAGTGATAACACGGAAATGTAAGTCTTACTTGTGGTTGTCTTTGTAGAGGGCGAGTTGCACCTTGTCATGGATGTCATTGTTTTCCAGCCCATTCAATTCCTTTTATTCTTAGCTTCATTACTTTTGATCTTCTTCTTTTATGATTCAAGGGAAGAGTTGGGAGACACTGTCATGGCTTGGTGACCATAGGTGATAGCGTTATCCACAAGCATTTCACGGAGATGATAAGGCTAGCTCATGATGAGACCCCCTTTCTCTTGGCTATGCCACCAAGAGCCACTACCCTGGTTTGGTGACCATATAGATGGTAGTGACATACCGCTACATGCCCATGGTCATAATAGGTCGGCTCATCATGAGACCTCCCATCCACCAACTAATACCTTGAGTGTTTATTTATCTTACAAATTCCCTTTTCTTACTAAGAATCCTTTTACTTCTTTCTTGAGAATCCCTGGGCAAAGTATCTCAAAGGTTTCTTCTTTGGATTTTAACTCTTGCTAGCTACTTTTACCCTCTGGGCCTTTATCCCCTTCTTCCCACGAGGAAAGGTACAACCCTTCCTAGCTTGGAAAATCTCAATGCCCGAACAAGGGTAGGGGGGGAATGAGAGGAATAAATATGGAAAGTGGTAAGTATGGATGGAACTGACGATGGAATTTCATAGACCCTCCTAGTGGAAAACCATCCTAAAGGGAGATCAACTTACTAGGGAATCATGTCACACTTCCATGTATGAACAAGTTAAAGAGAATAATTTCCAAGAAAACATTATGAAATGAAGGAGAATTCAATGCAACATATTCAAGTGCTTTAATAATCAGAGTGACACATACCGTGATGCCCAGACTCATTAACTTATGGAGCAAGACTTACTTCTACTTCAGAACCAGGCTGGTGGGATGGATATTGTTCTTGCTAATAAATGGGTTGCACTTGAAGAAAAGAGGGGCCCTCCGGGGCCATGCTCAAGTCATCTGGCTCTTGACACTCCATGTCTAGGACCTGTGGGCCTCGATACATGATCTCCTTAGTTATCCATATGTTAGGGGATAACAATAAGTATGGTTGGGAACAATACGATGGCTCATTAAGGGATTTCCCAGTAGCAGACCCATTCCCAAAAAAGACCACTTATTACGGCATAATGTTGACCACCAAGGTGAAGCAAGGCAAAAGGTATAATTTCCAAGCACATATCATGAAATCTAGAGCAATATAGGATATAATATAATCAAATGGCTTAGGTATTGAAATGATGCTCACTATAATACTGACTTGTGCCTCATGGAGAAAGGCCCACTGCCTTCTAAAATCCAACTGGTGTGGTGGATTCCATTTGTAAACCTGTGACCATCTGTGGCAGTGTAGTATCCCCTTCTCATTGACACAAGAGCTCAGGGACGTAGTAGTCTAGCTACCCCTCTAGACTATAGTCCAAGATAAGCAAGAGGAATAAAATGTGTTTTTTATCACTAAAGAGATCTAAGGTTATATTATTAAAGTGACTTTGGTAAAAGACTAAGGAAAATTAAATTAAAACCCTTAGCAAGTAGAAAAATCAACTCAATGGAAAATTATAAAAGGAGGTATAAAAGAAAGATAAGGGTGCACCTCTTGGCATCCTATTCTCATTATTCATTTTTCACTCTGCACTCTTGAGCTAGACAACTTACGTTTTGATGGTTTTGAGTAAACAAACCCTAGAAACCAACAAGGAGGTGGAAGATTCCTCTATTCCTGGTTCAAGCTTGGTCAAGGAGGTGAAATATCCCTCCCTCACCATTCTAATCTAGTCATAGGTATTCAACAAATAACACTTGGAGTTGGGTGTACAGATCTGAAGGGTTTCTAGTAGTAGGGTGCTTCCTTGGAAGATAAAAGGTTTGATCTACTTGGAGGAGTCTAGATCTGCAGTTTTACACCATTGGAGGTTTATCTCTAGGGTTATAATTCCCTTTTGAAGCATTAGCACCAAGGGAATCTCCCCTGGATTATTTTATTTGGATCAGAATGAATTTCTGAAGGAGGGCACAACTCCCATTGAGGATACTCATAGATTTGAGGGAAACCTTGGGGGTTTTCACTCCAACTTGCATCATTCCTACTCTAGATCCCCTAATCTACAATTTGAGGGTGTTTTGGTATCATTTGGAGGTCATTTACTAGGAGGCCAAAATATTGAGCATTCACATGCAGTCAAGGCCTACTAGTTCTAGATCCATCCTTCTAGGGTTGTACTAGCTCCATATCTAGCCATTCAAGGCCGTACCAGTAGATATCCAAAGGAATCTATTCAAGAAGGAAAATAAATTAATCTTATAATCAACTATATTCAGTGGAGGAAGACCTAGGGTCTCTATATCTTCTATATTGTACCAAATCTACAAATCTATGTATGAAGATCACTTATTCTATCTGAATAAAGGTCAGATTTGAAGCTTGTATCTATTTTTATGTGTTTTCTTCATTATCATGTGTTCCATACTTGTTATGATGTCATCTATGCAATAAAATCTACAAAAATACTTCAGCACATCTTTCTGTAATAGAAATCTGCAAAACAAACATCAAACATCAAATAGAAACCCTAGTTCTTGGCCAAAAATTGGTTGGGAACTTTACAATGGTATCAAAGTGAATTTCCTTCTCCAGACTGTGAAAAGTAACAAGATGACTAAAAGAAGAGGTTGTGGGGGTCAGCCAGTAACAGGTGTTCAGAAGAAGAAGAACATGAAGGTAGTATGGGAGAGACAGATGGGACAAAAAATGCCACGTATGAGGAGACTAAACTCCTGGCAGATAAAGTAGCTCAAACATTGAAAGAGGTACTTCAAGGCAATCAAGAAAGCATGCAACATACACTGGTCGAAATGCATAACCACTTATCATTGGGACAGTCTGAGCTCCACTTATCTCTTACTAAATTTCAAAGGGGACAAGATAGAATGATAAAAGTGTTGGAGGAGATGAATAAACATCATAGAATCCTTTCTCAGTTTTTGATGGAGTAGAGGGATGGAAAAGATCCACCCTTGTATGGTGGAAACCAAGAAGCTAGTGGATCTCGTGGAGGCAATGGGAATCATGAAGAATCCATACACATAGGTCAAATGGAGGAGCATTTCTCCAATGATGGAGGACAAAATCCTTCTCATACACTCAACAAATCCACCCCTAGGCCATACATGCCTACCTTCCTTGACACACTAAGAAGGGAACTTAATGTATCAGATTCAAAAAATCTGGGGGAGGAATGGGAGACAATAGAGAAGGAATACAACACCATGAGTGGAGGTTTTAGGAGACAGGTCTCTATGGGAGAGTACTTCCACTTGAAGATGAAAAGAAGATCCAAGGAGCATTACAGAGGTATGAGTGAACTTGGATGAAAAAGCTGGGAAAATGGATCCACCCACTTTTGATGGATCAGATCACCTTTCGTTTACGACATGGGTACAAAGATGGATGTGTACCTCCAATTGAAACCTATGGAGGAAAGGGAAGATATCAAATATGCAACTATGTATCTGATGGGAAAGGCACATGAATGGTGGTTTCATGGAATAACCACCTTGGGCCATGGATGCATCAACTCTTACCAAGAATTCACTCAAAGGCTCATTGACAGGTTTGACAAGGGAGACCTAGATCGTCATTTCAGGGGCCTTACACTGCTTAAACCGATAAGTTCAACCGAGGTATTTATTGAAGATTTTCAAAGAGTATTAGTTATGATTCTGGATGTGGCAGAATCAAGGTTACTTATGTTGTTCATAGAAGGACTGACATAACCAATGAAAGGATGGGTTAAGGATTTCATGCCCATAACCTTATAGGATGCCATTGAATGCACCATGGTTCAGAGAGTCTATGACACTAGACCAGTGGATAGAGGGAAAGGGAAATTAGATGAAGCTACAAGAAGAGATCTAAGGAGTAAGCAACTATGTTACACTTGCAAGGATCTGTGGTAGCCAAGACATATATGTTTAGGCAAGGAGAAAATACACTATGTCAAGGCAGTGTATGAAAGTAAGGAGGAGGAAGATGATGCAGATTATGGGGCTATCCATACTATGTAGGGAAACCTCAAAGAGGAAGAGGAAGCACTACTGGATCATGAAACACCAACACCTCCAAATAAAGGACATAAAAAAATCACCATTTCTTCTAGGAGTGTGATACCAAAATTCAACACCTTCAGAATAAAAGGATTGGTTCAGGGGAAAAGGGAAACTGTGTTCATATATGGAGGAACATCCCACAACTTTATTGATATAGGCATGGTAGAGAGGATACATCTACCCACAGTGGAATTTGAAGGATTCTTGGTTGAAGTAGCAGGGGGACGTACCATAGCTTGTGACAGGTACATTCCACAAATGAATTTGACTCTAGGTCGATACACCTTAACACAGGACTTCTATGTGGTAAACATTCCTGACACCAATATCATCTTAGGGGTGTAGTGGCTCAACACTTTGGGACCTATCACAACCAACTACAAAACAATGGAGATGTCCTTCAACACAGATGAAGGGAAGAGAGTTACGCTTAAAGGAATGATAGGGGATTCTCTTAGAATAGTGATAGCGAAAAATATGCATGCCATATTCAAGTGAGAGGAGATAGCCTACGCAGTTGAATACTAAAGGAGAGCCCCACAAACCATACCCTCTAGATATACAAAAAATTCTCCACAAGCATAAAGTAGTCTTTGAGCCTATTCCTTCAGGACAACCACTAGATAGAGGATTTGATCACATTATAGAATTGGAGGAAGGGGCCAAATCGATCATTACTACACCTTACAGACACCCAAAGAAGAAAAAATACGATATAGAGAGTGCAATCAAGGAATTGTTGGCTATGGGACATATTAGGCCAAGTTCAATTCCATTCACATCATCAATTGTGTTGGTTAAGAAAAAGGATGGAACAATGTGCATGTGCATTGACTACAGAGAATTGAACAAGAGGACTATTAAGAACAAGAACCCTATTCCCCAGATTGATGAACTATTGGATGAACTTCTTGGTGCAGTCTACTTTACTAAGATAGATCTACGGTCAGGCTATCATCATATCAAAATGAGAGAACAAGATGTACAAACTGCATTTATATGTCACTTTGGTCACTAGACTCACATAGCATCTCGTTCATCCTGACTTTTGGTTTGACTCACAGAGGTTGTACATTCCCCCTGGATTTTGTCAATACCTCACGAGACTGGTTGATTCTCCAAATCTCCTTGGCTAGCCTCTGGGTGGCCCATATGGCCTCTCATTGGAGAATGACTGTTGATGTTGCCAAATTTAACACTCCCTCTCAGCGAGGGAGTCATTCTCTGCCACACCAAGCTTGCCTCTCAGTTGCACAAATTGTCTCAAGGTTAGAGGCTTGGTCAGGATATCAACTACCTGCTCGCTCGTGGCTATGTACTGTAACTTTTCATTTTTTCTTTAGACCAAGTCTCAGATGTAGTGGTACCTCATGTCAATATGTTTTGACCTGTCATGAAATATCAGGTTCTCTATCAATTTTATGCAATTTTGATTATCACAGTGAACCACTTTCGTCTCGAACTTGTCACCAAACAACCCAGAAAGCAATTTTCTGAGCCATACTGCTTCCTTTCTAGCATCACTTGCTGCAATTTACTCAGCCTCTGTTGTACTCTGTGCAATGGATCCCTGATTTCGGCTTGACCAAGAGATCATAGTGGATCCTAAACTGAAGCAGTATCTCGAAGTACTCTTCTGATCCATTGGGCTTCCTGCCCAGTCATCATCTTCATACCCATGCATAAATAAACCACCACTGGATGTATATCTCAGACCATAAGTAATGGTCCCTCTGAGATATCTCAAGATGTGCTCTGCTGCCACCCGGTGTCTCTGTCTCGGTTCAGTCATGAAGTAATTGAATGCAATCACTGCATAGCATATATCTGGCCTAGTGTGGATCATGTACATTAATGATCCAATCAGCTGCATATACATGGTGGGATCCACCAAATCTGAACCTGTATCAGAATGATGTAGCTTCCTCAGGTTGGTAACCATTGGAGTAGAAATGGATTTGAAATCCATCATACCAAACCTCTTTACTACATCCATTGTGTATTTTCCTTGTGACAGAAATATCTCGTCGTGTCTTTGCCATACTTCCAATCCTAGGAAGTAATGCATCAAGCCTAAATATTTCATCTCGAATTGTGAGGTTAGCTCCCTCTTACACCAGGATAGTATCCCTTCATATCTTGTTAGAAAGAGATCATTAACATACACAATTAGTATAACAGGTTGGTTACCTCTTACCTTGAAGTACATATTTGCATCACCATCACTTTTTCGAAGTCCCAAGCTTTTAATAAAGTCATCAATCATGTCATACCAAACTCTAGGATCTTGCTTAAGACCATACAAGGCCTTCCTTATCTTGCATACATGAGTGCCTTTGGTATGCAGTACAAAACCATCTGGTTTCTCCACAAAGACCTCATGTTCAATATTTCCATTCAAGAATGTTGTTTTTACATACATCTGATGTAGCTTCCAACCAAGAATGGGAGTTAAAGCAATAATAGTTTGAATGGAGGTATACCTAGCTACAGGAGAAAAAGTCTCTTCGTAGTCGATTCCTTCTTTCTGAGTGAAGCCTCTGGCTACAAATCTTGTTTTGAACTTTTCCACACTTTCATCAGCTGCATGTTTGATCTTATAGACCCATTTGGAAGAAACCACTGATTTGACTTTTGGCCTCGACACAATGTCCCAAGCATTGTTCTGTATAATGGACCTGTATTCCTCAAGCATGGAATCCTTCCATACTTGTAATTTATATGCTTCTTCAAATGAATAAGGTTCGACATCACTAATGCTTCTCATCAGTGAAACATAGCCTCTAAACCTATGAGGCCTCTTCCTTTCCCTGAAAGTTCCTTTGGAAGCATCTTTCCTTTCTGCTTCCCGCACTATTTCTTTAAGCCACCCTGGCTTCCTTTTGACTGGAGGTTCTTCAAGAGTTATTTCTAACACTTCAGCAGGTTCTAGGGGCTTATTATGTGGCCCTTCACGAGGTTCCTCCCTCTGATCATCTGTCTCTTCATTTTCAAAAGAGGGTGAAGCTGGTTGAACTGCTTCTGATTCCTGTTGAAGCTCTCTGGATTTCTTAAATGCGGCTTCCTCATGGAAAGTCACATATCTTCTTACCTCTATTTGCCTCTAACCTAGTATATAAGTCTTGCAAGCCTTGGAGTTGTCATTGTACCCCACAAAAACCCCTTTCTTTCCTGAGGGTTCCATATTTGTCCTCTTTCCTTAGGGCCATGAATATACACAGGACACCTAAATATCCTTAGATTCCCTAATTCAGGTTTGATCCCTGAGAAGACCTCTTCAAGAGTCTTGTCCTTCAAGAAGTATGTGGACACCTGTTCTGAATATACATAGCAGTGGAGTTAGCTTCTGCCCATAAGGAATTTGGCAGATCATGGTCAAACATCATTGCTTTCGCTGCCTCACAAATGGTCTTGTTTTTCCTCTAAACAAATCCATTTTGCTAAGGGTTATATGGTATGGTCAATTGTCTCTTGATTCCTGTTGACTCATAGAAATCCTCAAATTGAAGAGATTCAAACTCTACTCCATTGTCTGTTCTAAGGATTCTTATGTGTTTCCTTGTTTTCTTTTCAATAAAGGCTTTACACTCTTTGAATTTATCAAATGTGTCACTTTTAGCTCTAAGAAAATATATCCAACATTTTCTTGAGTAATCATCAATAAAAATGACATAATACAAACAACCACCGAGTGAGGGAGATGACATGGGACCACATACATCAGAATGAACCAGATTTAAGATGCACTAAGCTCTGTTGTCACTACTAGGAAATGCTTTCTTTATATTTTTACCTAGCATGCATCCCTTACAAATTTCATTTTTACTAAGAGAAATAGATGGCATGCCACTTACCATGTTCTGTAGACCTGGAAGAGCTTTGTAATGAAGATGTCCAAGTCTTTTTTTCCACAACTCATTGGAGCTAATCACATCATGGGTCAATGCCTGAAATGACTGTCTTGACATGACATACAGTCCTCCACTGTGAGTTCCAATGGGTTTTGATGTACTTAAGTGGCTACCTTTAGCCCATAGTAGTGCCTTTGTGTCCTTGAAGATCACCCAATATCCCTTGTCCTCAAGGGTTGCAACTGATAGTAGATTCTTCTTGAGCCCTGGAACATATAATACTTCATCAACATGAAGTCTAGCCCCAGATTCCAATCTGAAGGAGATAGAGCCTACTCCCTCTATCTTGTAACATTTGTCATCCCCAAGCTCAACATGATGTGCAAAATATTTTAACTCAAAATCTGAGAGGATCTCCTTGTACATCGTCATGTGCTTGGATGCACCACTGTCTACTAACCAAGTTTTTGGCCTCGTGAAAACTGAACTAGATAAGGCAGAAACCAAGTAATATCCTTTTCTATTTTCTTTCTCATTAGAAGGACTTTTCTGATTTCTTTTGGATTTATCATCCTCAGCGATTGAGGCATGATGTTTCCCTTTCCTTGGATATTTCTTTCTAAACAACCAATCTTTAGAAAAAGGACCCAACTTATTACAATGAAAGCATTTAATATTAGATGTATCAATATTCTTGCCTTTGAATGTACCTTTGGTGTTTGGCTTCCTCTGAGAGATTTTCTGGAAAGTGCCTTTCTTCTTTCCCTTGAATCTTGATGCTAAAATTGAGTGCTCTTCTTTTGTTGGCTCCCTCCTGGTAGTTGTGTGACTCTCCTCCTGGAGGAAATCATTCCATAACCTCTCAAACGTGAGTTGAATCTCTCTCCCACTTACATTGGATAAGAAGGTCTTCCATGTCGAAGGAAGACTGTCAAAAATGGTTTGCACTAAATCATCATTGTCCACTGTCACCCCTGTGACCAAAAGCTGATCTCTGATATGGGCTATCCTGGAACAAAAATATGCCACTGATTCACCTTTAACCATATTCAAATACTTAAGCTTGTGCTTAAGTGTCCTCTTCTAACTTGGAGCCTGCTTCTCATACAGATTCACCAAGGTATCCATATAGTCCTTAGCAGTTATTAACGAATTCATTGGAAGCATTATATTGTCTTTGACCGAGTCAAAGATTATTTTCTTGTCCTTTTCTTGAATCTTCCTGAAGGTCGCTCTTCCTGCATTATTCGTGGGTTCCTCCACCAATGTGGTCACATATTGCTCAAGATCATGCTTTTGCAAGATATTTGTTATCTAGAGCTTCCACACATTGAAGTTGGTAGCTCCTTCAATCCTTTCCTCAACCTTGAATGAAATGGAGGATGCCATGGATTTCACACTGGAAACTTAATCAAGCTAGCTTGGATCTGTGTGTACCTATTGTTGCACTTCAACACGTTTAACACACCCTAAGATGTGATATCATGTTAAATTATGAACTTGATTTCTTATGCAAATTAATTCTTTTAATTTCTTCAACACTTTGATTCCATCTTAATACACTTCAACAATACCAAATCATAATCGAATAGAAATAACTATGTATATAAGTAAGGATGCACATCAACAAAACATATACCCTGGGGAAACCCTGTACAGGGAGAAAAACCCCAACAAACAATATTCCTTTATTGCATTAATAATGTAATATCACTTTCAAATATCCACCATGAATGTTATGATCTTAAAGATCTTGCCAAGATGACTCTAACCTGACAAAAACCTAAGAGACCTTGCTGAAATACACCTTTGATATGTTGCCTCTATTGTTGATATACAACATTGATATGCTCCTGATATATGCCTTTGATATGCAGCCTCTATTGCTGATATACAACATTGATATGCTGCTTTGGTATGCTGCCTCTTTATCACTGATATGCTCCTCTATTTCTTCTCCCTTAACCTACATATCACAATTGTGTTAAAGAGAGGGGTCGACCTCTTCTTATATAGGCTGAAGAGGAGAAGAGGAGAGGCTCTAAATAGTAACTTGTTTGTGTGCTTCAATCATAACTCAGCTTCATACTTTAGTTCGAACTTAGAACTAGACTTGAGATTGGTATACTCTAGTTCAAAAATAGAACTAGACTTGAGACTTCAGTTACAACTTAGCATTACACTTTAGTTAGAAAATAGAACTAGACTTGAGATTGGTATACTTTAGTTCAAAAATAGAACTAGACTTGAGACTTCAGTCACAACTCAACATTACACTTTAGTTCGAAAATAGAACTAGACTTAAGACTTCAATTGCAAATCAACATTACACTTTAGTTTGAAAATAGAACTAGACTTAAGACTTTAGTTACAAATCAACATTACACTTTAGTTCTAAAATAGAACTAGACTTAATACTTGAGTTACAACTCACAATTACACTTTAGTTCTAAAATAGAGCTAGACTTAAGACTTTAGTTACAACTCAACATTACACTTTAGTTCTAAAATAGAGCTAGACTTGAGACTTCAGTTACAACTTGACTCTTTACAAGGAAATTCAAAATTCTCTTCATGGTGGATAATGTTACACGTGCCAACACACTAGATCAATACATTTATATCATTTGCAATATTAGGAATATCGTTTGTTTCTAGATCATAGGAATTTTATATTCAACCTAACTTTTGCTAGGTGCCTTGACTTTTTCTCATGGCTCACAAGGCTTGACTAGGCTCACAGAGGTTGTATGTTCCCCCTGACTTTTGTACTAGTCTTTCTATGCTTAGAAAGGTTGTACGTTCCCCTTGACTTTTGCACTAGACTGTCTATGCTCACAGAGGTTGTACATCCCCCCTGACTTTTGCATTAGACTCACATAGCATCTCATTCATCTTGACATTTGGTTTGACTCACAGAGGTTGTACGTTCCCCCTGCAAGGATGATTTTAGGGGCTAAATTTCGCTCATGGGCTAATTTTCCATCGTTTTTACAAAAATGAGACTCGCTATTTTAAAAATGATTTGCCCAAAATCTATAGGATAAAATTATTTTACCTTAAAAATAGCCAAAATTTTATAAAAAATATATAAAATACGTAGAAATTTGAATATTTTTACAAAAATATCGCCAAACATTTATAGTTGACATATGAAGGATTAGTAAGATTCGCCAAGGTTTCTACATTTTAAAATAAATTTCCATCCTTAAAATCATCCCTGTCCCCCTGGATTTTTTCAATACCTCACAAGACTAGTTGATTCCCCAAATCTCCCTGGCTAGCCTTAGGGTGGCCCATATGGCCTCTCATTGGAGAATGACTGTTGATGCTGCTAAATTTAACACTAGCTACCCCTCTAGGCTATAGTCCAAGATAAGCAAGGGGAAGGAAATGTGGTTTTTGTCACTAAAGGTTATATTATTAAAGTGACTTTGGTAAAAGACTAAGGAAAATTAAATTAAAATCCTTAGTAAGTGGAAAAAAAAACTCAATGGAAAATTAGAAAAGGAGGTATAAAAGAAAGAGAAGGCCGCACCTCTTGGCATCCTATTCTCATTATTCATTTTGCACTCTGCACTCTTGAGCTATACAGCTTACATTTTGAGGGTTTTGAGTAAACAAACCCTAGAATCCAACAAGGAGGTGAAAGATTCCTCTGTTCCTGGTTCAATCTTGGTCAAGGAGGTGAAATATCCCTCCCTCACCATTCTAATCTAGTCATAGGTATTCAACAAATAACGCTTGGATTTGGGTGTACAGATCTAAAGGGTTTCCAACAGTAGCACACATCCTTGGAAGAGAAAAGGTTTGATCTACTTGGAGGAGTCTAGATCTGCAGTTTTACACCATTGGAGGATCATATCTAGGGTCATAGTGCCCTTTTACAACATTAACACCAAGGGTATCTCCCTTGGATTATTTTATTTGGCTCAGAACAAATTTATGAAGGAGGGCACAACTCCCATTGAGGATACTCACAGATTTGAGGGAAACCTTGGGGTTTTTCACTCCAACTTTCATCATTCCTACTCTAGAGACCCTGATCTATAGTTTTAGGGTGTTTTGGTATCATTTGGAGGTCATTTACTAGGAGGCCAAAATATTGAGCATTTCTAGCCATTCAGGGCCGTACCAATTCCAGATCCATCCTTCTAGGGCTTACTAGCTCCAGATCCAACCATTCATGGCCATACCAGTAGGGATCCGAAGGAATCTACTCAATAAGGGAAATAAATTAATATTATAATCAACTACATTCAGTGCAGGAAGATCTAGGGTCTCTATATCTTCTTTATTGTACCAAATCTGCAGATAGGTGTATGAAGATCACTTATTCTATCTAAATAAAGGTCATATCTAAAGCTTGTTATCTTTATTTATGTGTTTAATTCATTATCATGTGTTCCATACTTGTTGTGATGTCATCTATGCAATAAACTCAACAAAAATACTTCAACACATCTTTATGTAATAGAAATCTGCAAAATAAACATCAAACATAAAAAAAAACCCTACTTCTTGGCCAAAAATTGATTGGGAACATTACAGGTGGTGAGTGGGTTTTCCATCCATGCAAAGGGTACTGTTGGTAAAAAATTCTCTCAACACTCCATATCTGCAACCCGAGGGCCTTGAGATATCATCTCCTTAGTTATCCACAAAATGGGGATAACAGGGTCATGGTCAAAAATTAATGGTGGTGCCATCTTTTCTTTCGGCTCACAGGATGTGATAGGCATTAAACAAATGGCCTTTATTTTGTAATCGTGGTGCTATAATAAAAATTTAAAACCCTATGAATATTTGTAGGGTTGAAGACTTAAGGATTTTATAATTTGGTTAAGTGGCAACATACTAATTACAACCCTCTTTTGCTTTTGTTAACAAAAGCTTTATTTTATACAATTTCCTCTTCTCATGATGTGACACGCACCTTCCCCAATATAGGAGTATTATAATTAAGTGCAACATTCCATGAAGAATCCTTCAATAAAGAAGTCACAAGGGGAAGATATTTATTTTGCCAAAGTTTCTCAAGATTTTCCCCTAGCCCCAACAACTTGGAATGTCGAATTTTCACTGGTGAGACAACCATGAGGGGTGAACAATGTATCTAAGGCATTTAAACCTTGGTGAGGGGTTATTACCTCCCAACTTAACCATCGAACCAAGAGACTCTCGACAACAAAATTTATTTTCAATAACAAAATAAAAGAAATTATTATTTTTTTCTTTTTGGTGAGAGGATGGGGTTGGGATTATATTTTGTAGTTATTAGCATATTAGTCATATTGCAGCCTTGCAATGACAAAGTATGTGTTGATTTCACCGAGAATCAAGGTGATCTAATAATGGGTGGGAGAGATCTTCCAGTATGTAGGAGGGTGATGCTAATAAAATAAAATGTGAAAAAATTGATGTGGAATATAGCACCCAAAAAAACAATTTGACATAATAACAATTAATTAATTAATTAATGTAGCATAGATCCATATTAACCTTGGATCTGCACCTGGGATTTTTTTAATCCCTCTCAATGCTTAATAGATGCAAGGTTAATATGGATCTATGCTAATCAAATTTACGTATGAGGTCATGCAAGGAATCAAAGAGACTTTACTTCACTTGAACACCATTCTGCATGTCTGAAATTTCAGAAATAGAGGTCACACAAGGAATCAAAGATACTTTACTTCACTTGAACACCATTCTGCATGTCTGAAATTTCAGAGATAGTAGTTCAAGGAAGGCATGCAATGAATAGTAACCCTTCCTTTCTGTTAGGAATTAACGGTAGAAAAAATTACCACTAATTATGTTCAATTACTTAGGGTGTATTCATAAAAATATAGAGTGCTAAGTTGCTCAAATACAAATATTCCATTGAAAGAACTAAGATTATGATTCCATCAATATATCAGTATAAATAAGCTAAATGCAATAAACAAATTTCAAAACTGTTATATGTTCAAATCTACAACAAAACTCATCTCACATTCAATTTTCATTACATGAAAACTAGACATGTGTCACAGCATGCGAAGTTCAAATTCACGCCCAAGGAGATTATACACCACTAGTATATGAAGATCGCATTTGAAGACGAGAGAAAACCCTCAACTCATAAACCTTTTAATCACTTTAGAATTATCTTTTAAAGTTACCATTGGT
>JZKD02S0435036.1:0-17732 GCA_000966675.3 Picea glauca
GCAACCATAAAAGGTGGAAGACAGCTGGAAAAGCGCAGCACACATTTTGCAGATGTTGAAATGTTTTGAACAAATTAATGAGCGAATATTAATGTAGTAGTTAAAGGAAGCGTACTTGCATGTTGTAAACAGATCTTGAGTGATTTTCTTTCAACTGTCAGATGTAGTAGACATTAATTCTGATAAATGAAAGTAGGTAGCTTTTAATTAATAGATTAGATAGTTTTAGGAGTGTAGGAGGGAAAATGGATATAGACACCCTCACCTTTGTATTATTGTATGATTAGATCATTAGCGTAGAGAAGAAGAAGAGAGATGTAGTAGAGAGTTATAGAGAAGAAATGATGCAGACATCCCCTTTTTCTCGACAAATCCTCTGTGCTGATCTCCTGGTCTTAACGGATCATTCTAATTTCACCTTCGAGCCTAAGTGGCTCTTTCGTTTCCTCACTAGAATCTTTGTTAAAAACCCAATTCACAGGTCCTTCTCCTTCCCCTATCACCGCTTCTGAGTATACTTGGTCTCTTCTCGACCAAAATTTTGGGTTTTAGGGTTTCACGATCCCCATTGACGAGAACCTCAACCTCTTCAATCCCCCGATCTCTGATATCCTAAAATACCGAAATGACACTAACTTCAACTAGCTACCTGAACTATATCTTTAGTCCATGTGACCATGAATTCATATGATTGCAATCCTAAGTCTTTCATGATTTCGGTCTTTTGAATTCCAACATGCATGGACCCATTGTCCTCAGGATTCCCCATCCTCCAAATCTCGATTTCCCGAAATGGTCTCCCTTTCGAGATTTTCCCTCGAAGACCTAGATTATTTCCACGCGTCCCCTAGAGATGGACGGTCCTCATTACTTCGCGGTTTCAGGAACTAAAATACTTATGGTTTCTTTCCCTTGGAACTCCCGAAGTTCTGATTCCTGACCTCCTATATGATGAAATGACGTCAGTCGGCCCCACACCAGAGCTTTCTACCTTATCGGGGTTTCGGACTTCGCGGTTCCGAAATGTCTGTGCTTCCTGTCTTCAGGATTCGCAAAACGCTAAATCCCGAAATGCCAACAAATTTCGATCTCCACCATGTGTCCCAACCGATGGACGAACCTCGATCATTCACGATTTCGTGAAGTCAAATTCCGATATCCTCCTATCCTCCTGAACCCCAAAAATTCAACATGCGAAATGTCGACGGGCTATTGATTATCGCCACCTGTCTCACCTGATCAATGATCCTGATCCAACCTCAGGATTTTGCGACTTGTGATTCCTCGATGTCATAGTTTCTCTGTCAACTCAAAACCCCGGTAGCCGAAATACTGACGGGTGCTTGATCTTTGCCACGTGTCTCCTCAAGATGGACATTTCAGATCAAAATCGGGGTTTTCACTATAAAGTGACCCGATATCCTATCCTCGAGGCTTTCGATATCTCAAATTCTGATATCCCGATGCCTTTCAAAAGCTACACCCTGCCTGTGAGAGTTTAAACCCCATGCAACTCCAGTCAAATCCTATGGCTGACGGGTAACTAGGTGAGGATCTAACAGCTCATGATCTCTTGGGCTTGAAACTCTAGAAACAGCCATAACCCCCTTGCTTCTTTATCAGATCGGACGGATGGCGGGATTTCGCAATTCTTCTACAAATAATTTTTTCCGTTCATATCTTCCCTTCAACGAATTAGCAGGTTTGAATCCTTCGGAGGTCTTCCACGACTTCCAACCTCTCAAGAACCTCCTGCACACACTCCTTGCGGAAACCCTCAATCACTTCATTGTTGAATTCCTTTAACTTCATTCACTCCTTGCAGCGGCAGTCCTTCAATAGCTTCTCAGGTTTCAAACCCTGGATTCAAGCCTGGTCTATGCACACATTGCACGACTCCTATGCCTAACTGCACCTTTGAGGGAATGAGAACAAAAGCTAATATATCTGAGCCTTCAGAGATAAACCTCTGAACCCTTTTTGTCAATGCACTCCTTGCAGACAATTCAACTACACTCCCTGTAGGAATCCTCGCTCAGATAGAGAAACAATTGAAACTCATTTCCTAGCTCTTTCTCTCTTAGACTTCAAAAATTTAACAAGAAATCATCCATACAAAGCATATAAATCATATGTATAATAGAAAGAGTAAAATCATGAACATACCATTCAACATACACATACAAGAAACAACTACAACGCCATGAATCTGAATTAAGACTTCTTCTATTAACTTAATCTCTGTACATGGGTGCTTTTCAATTACAGTGTCTCTGTTCCAACTCTATATGCTCTCTCCTCCTTCTTCTTGGTAATTTTCTTCACTACTATCTCTCAATTGGCATCCTCTTTCTATCTTACAATTACACAATGAGGGTGTCTATATCCGTTTTCCCTCCACTCCTAAAACTGTCTAATCAGAGAATTCAAAGCTACCTACTAACATAAATGCATTCTACCTACTATGGATGAGAGCGGATCGCTCAAGGTCCTTTACAATCTATAAGTATGCCTCTCTTTAACTGTTATATTTATGTTTGGCGCATCTATCTTCAAATTTTTATTTTTTTTTAAAACAATTTATCATGTGTTTAAAATATATTGGTGCTTTCCCCATGCTCGCTTGACATTGGTGATGCTCCTGCATCAAGAATCCATGCACAGGAGATTGAATTAATATATGAAGCTTTGAGTCATATTTCATGGTGTTATGATGCTTACTATTTACATATGTTGAATGGTATGCTTACAGTTGTTTTATTCTCTCTGTTATGAATTTGTTATGATGCTATGCTATGTTGAATGTCTAAAGCCTGAGAGAGAAAGATAATGAGTTTCAATTGTTTCTCTTCCTGAGAGAATTTCCTCCAAGGAGTGTAGTGAAATGTCTACAAGGTGTGCGTTGACAACGGTTTTGAGTCTATCTCAGAATGATCAGGAGGGATACCATTGTTCTCATTCCAGTAGAAGTGCAGGTGAAGCACAGAAGCCATGCAAGGTGTGCGTAGGCTAGTTGAAGCCTTAGAATTTATCAACTAAGTTTGAAGAGTCAAAGACTATTGTTGTCGAGAGTGCATAGAGTCAAAGAATCAAATACACAAAAGTATTTAAAAGATTGTCGCAAAGAGTGCGTGCAAGAGTCCTTTCGAGAATTGAGGTTGCAATAGAAAGATCAGGAGGGTGAGCGCCTTTGAAGTATTCAAAGGAAGACGGGGAGATGAATCATCATGCAAAAGTTAAGTCCCAGAGAAAGAACGTTGAGTCAATTTGGGCCAGAGATTCAGCTGAAGGAATCGAATGGTCAGAATTCTCAGTGGAGAATTCACGAAGTTGTGGGGACCGTAGGATCCATTAAAGATGTAGGGTGGTTAGGAGTTGGATGAACCCACCACTCTAGTGTCAAGAATCAATGAAGACCGTCGATCATGGTCATTTCAGGTTGTTGGATCATTCTTTCGAACTCTGGGTTCGTGATTTCAGAGTGCAGACCAAATCTTTTGGTTGCGCGAACTTCCGAGTAGCGAGAAATAGGAATAATCGTTGGATTGGAACCTCTTCTCTATATCACGTATCGAGGTTTTGGATGTTGGGAGGAATCAGTTTCAACTGCAGAAGTTGTGAAGGGCGAGGGTCGAGGTCTCAGGTGAACACATGGCACATCCATCAAGTGGGGACCGCATGGTTGATAGGTGGACACTCGTCGCCTAGGAGGGGGTCAAAAACCTTTTGAATTCTCATGCTTCGGGTTCGAATAAGAAAGGATAAAAAAGGCTCAACAAACCAACTCGTGAAGTTTAGAGCTGCGAGAAGTAATGAAGGAGTCAAATATTCTTTGACTTTCGTGTCTTAGAGTCTCGTAAAAGAAGGGCCTAGAGGTTCAACCCTTCAACTCGTGAACTCATGAGTTGTGAGTGAGGTTAGTACTTAGCTCTAGCTAGTAGTTATGCATGGAGGGCGCTAACAAGGAGAATCCATATCCCATTGCATATCGGGTATTAGAGTTTGGTGAAGAAAAGTCGAGGGTCTTCGACCTGCGAACATGCGAGTTGCGAAAGGCGTTTGGGCAAGGACCAGGTCATGTTCATATGGAAGTGTAAGGCTAGCACCTGGAGTTAATGTGGACAGGGAAGGTTTTTCAAGAAGGACCTTTGGATACACTCTTGTGTGTGTGATAATTTCTTTTAGGGAAATTGAAGAGTCAATCCGACTTATAGGAGAATTAGAACGATCCAGTGTGGATCTTAGCTTGAGGGTTGGGGGTCGGCACCATTTGTGGTATCAGAGCCGCAGAACAAGTTCTTTGCTTCTGTAGTAGAGAACAGGGGAACATTTTACAACCATGCCACCAAGAAGAAGAGACAGGCCAATGCCAATGCCTGATCTAGCAAGAGAAAGAGAAATGTGTGAGTTACATCCTAGACTTGATGCCATGTTGACAACACAAAGGTGCACAGTTGACGTTGGGGATATCAGCGAAGAAAAAAGTGAAAATGAAACTAGAGACGAAGGAGAAGAAGTCAGAGTTGAAGATGTTGCAGACGAACACCTATTCAGGGTTGTTGCAAGGATAGGTTCTAGAGCAAAGATGGATATTCCCATGTATGAGGGAAACCTGGATGTTGAAGAGCTTCTAGACTGGATTAGATCTCTGGATAAATACTTCAACTATGAGGATGTTGAGGAAGACAACAAAGTCAAACATGTCATTACTAGACTTAAAGGGCATGCAACACTATGGTGGGATGTACTGCAGGTTGATAGACACTACAAAGGCAAGAAGAAAATCAAGAGCTGGGATAGAATGGTTGCAAAGATGAAAGAAAAATTTATACCCAAGGATTATCAAATCACTCTGTTTCGGAGGATGCAAAATTTGAGACAGAAGATGATGTCAGTGAAGGAATACACTGAAGAGTTCTACAAGATAAAAATCAGGGCAAGTCATCGGGAAAACGATGATGAAAAAGTTGCCAGATACATGAATGGTCTACGGTATTCCATTCAAGATGAGATGAGAATGATGACCATTTAGACTATGGAATATGCTTATCAGATGGCTCTGAAAGCTGAAGAGAAGATAAGCTGAAAACAAGGTCAAAGAGGTTGAGGTTGAAGTCAAGCTAGAGGCAAAACAATTGCCCAAGACATAACTCAAAAATCTAAAGAAGAGGGGAAAAAACCTCAAACTCAACATGAGAGAGGAGGAAGCTCACAGAGAGGGAAGTATGCTGATAAAAATACTTTTCCTTGAGACAGAGGAAGAGGAAGAGGCAGAGGCGGTGAAGTAAAATGCTTTGTCTGTGGAAAGATCGGACATAAATGCTATGAGTGCCCAAATAAGAAAAAAAATGGTGGTGAAACTCACATTTACGAACCTCAAGGATGGAATTTTGAGGCAGAAGATGATGAGGGAGGAAGATATTTGATGATGAGGAAAGTTCTCTTGAATCCAGAGAAGGAGGCAGAGAACCCAGCCCAAAGAAATAGTCTGTTTCAGACTGTTTGCAAAACTAAAGATAGAGTATGCAAAGTCATAGTGGACAGTGGTAACACAGACAATCTCGTATCTACAAAGATGGTAGAAAATTTGGAGTTAGATACTATTGTACATCCAAGCCCATACAGAGTTTCATGGCTACAAAAAGGACATCAGGTAAATTTCACTAAACAATGTTTAGTTGAATTTAAAATAGGGGGATATAAAGATGAAATATTATGTGATGGTATTCCCATGAATGTTTGTCATATATTGCTGGGTAGACCATGGAAATATGACAGGAATGTGATTCATGATGGGAGAAAGAACACATACACCCTGGAAAAGAATGGGAGGACGCACATGTTGTTGTCGATTAAAAACCAAGAGGTGAAAATAGAGATGAGCAACATTGTACTTCTCATGAGTGGGAAGGAACTTCTTAAGGAGGTTAAGAAGAAGGAGGACACATAATTTATTGTGGTTAGGAAGCCCATAATTTTTTTGACCAGTACAAAGATAGATGATTTACCAGAAGAAATCCAGGAGTTGTTGGAAGAGTTTGCTAATATAGTAGTGGATGAACTACCTTGTTTGTTTCCACCTATCAAAAGTATAAGCCATCATATCGACCTTATACTCGGAGCCAACTTACTGAACAAATCCGTGTACAGGTTGACGCCACAGGAAAATGAATAAATTAAGAGACAGATCCAGGACTTAATGGATAAAGGATTGATTCGAGAGAGATTGAGTCCATGCGTTGTTCCAATAGTGCTCATCCCAAAGAAAGACGGAGGCTGGAGAATGTGTACAGACTCAAGGGAGATCAATAATATCACCATAAGATATAGATTTCCATTACCAAGGATGGACGACTTGATGGATTGCTTGAGTGGAGAAAGATTTTTTTCAAAGATTGATTTGAAAAGCAGATATCATCGGATTAGAATGAGAGAAGGTGATGNGCAACCATAAAAGGTGGAAGACAGCTGGAAAAGCGCAGCACACATTTTGCAGATGTTGAAATGTTTTGAACAAATTAATGAGCGAATATTAATGTAGTAGTTAAAGGAAGCGTACTTGCATGTTGTAAACAGATCTTGAGTGATTTTCTTTCAACTGTCAGATGTAGTAGACATTAATTCTGATAAATGAAAGTAGGTAGCTTTTAATTAATAGATTAGATAGTTTTAGGAGTGTAGGAGGGAAAATGGATATAGACACCCTCACCTTTGTATTATTGTATGATTAGATCATTAGCGTAGAGAAGAAGAAGAGAGATGTAGTAGAGAGTTATAGAGAAGAAATGATGCAGACATCCCCTTTTTCTCGACAAATCCTCTGTGCTGATCTCCTGGTCTTAACGGATCATTCTAATTTCACCTTCGAGCCTAAGTGGCTCTTTCGTTTCCTCACTAGAATCTTTGTTAAAAACCCAATTCACAGGTCCTTCTCCTTCCCCTATCACCGCTTCTGAGTATACTTGGTCTCTTCTCGACCAAAATTTTGGGTTTTAGGGTTTCACGATCCCCATTGACGAGAACCTCAACCTCTTCAATCCCCCGATCTCTGATATCCTAAAATACCGAAATGACACTAACTTCAACTAGCTACCTGAACTATATCTTTAGTCCATGTGACCATGAATTCATATGATTGCAATCCTAAGTCTTTCATGATTTCGGTCTTTTGAATTCCAACATGCATGGACCCATTGTCCTCAGGATTCCCCATCCTCCAAATCTCGATTTCCCGAAATGGTCTCCCTTTCGAGATTTTCCCTCGAAGACCTAGATTATTTCCACGCGTCCCCTAGAGATGGACGGTCCTCATTACTTCGCGGTTTCAGGAACTAAAATACTTATGGTTTCTTTCCCTTGGAACTCCCGAAGTTCTGATTCCTGACCTCCTATATGATGAAATGACGTCAGTCGGCCCCACACCAGAGCTTTCTACCTTATCGGGGTTTCGGACTTCGCGGTTCCGAAATGTCTGTGCTTCCTGTCTTCAGGATTCGCAAAACGCTAAATCCCGAAATGCCAACAAATTTCGATCTCCACCATGTGTCCCAACCGATGGACGAACCTCGATCATTCACGATTTCGTGAAGTCAAATTCCGATATCCTCCTATCCTCCTGAACCCCAAAAATTCAACATGCGAAATGTCGACGGGCTATTGATTATCGCCACCTGTCTCACCTGATCAATGATCCTGATCCAACCTCAGGATTTTGCGACTTGTGATTCCTCGATGTCATAGTTTCTCTGTCAACTCAAAACCCCGGTAGCCGAAATACTGACGGGTGCTTGATCTTTGCCACGTGTCTCCTCAAGATGGACATTTCAGATCAAAATCGGGGTTTTCACTATAAAGTGACCCGATATCCTATCCTCGAGGCTTTCGATATCTCAAATTCTGATATCCCGATGCCTTTCAAAAGCTACACCCTGCCTGTGAGAGTTTAAACCCCATGCAACTCCAGTCAAATCCTATGGCTGACGGGTAACTAGGTGAGGATCTAACAGCTCATGATCTCTTGGGCTTGAAACTCTAGAAACAGCCATAACCCCCTTGCTTCTTTATCAGATCGGACGGATGGCGGGATTTCGCAATTCTTCTACAAATAATTTTTTCCGTTCATATCTTCCCTTCAACGAATTAGCAGGTTTGAATCCTTCGGAGGTCTTCCACGACTTCCAACCTCTCAAGAACCTCCTGCACACACTCCTTGCGGAAACCCTCAATCACTTCATTGTTGAATTCCTTTAACTTCATTCACTCCTTGCAGCGGCAGTCCTTCAATAGCTTCTCAGGTTTCAAACCCTGGATTCAAGCCTGGTCTATGCACACATTGCACGACTCCTATGCCTAACTGCACCTTTGAGGGAATGAGAACAAAAGCTAATATATCTGAGCCTTCAGAGATAAACCTCTGAACCCTTTTTGTCAATGCACTCCTTGCAGACAATTCAACTACACTCCCTGTAGGAATCCTCGCTCAGATAGAGAAACAATTGAAACTCATTTCCTAGCTCTTTCTCTCTTAGACTTCAAAAATTTAACAAGAAATCATCCATACAAAGCATATAAATCATATGTATAATAGAAAGAGTAAAATCATGAACATACCATTCAACATACACATACAAGAAACAACTACAACGCCATGAATCTGAATTAAGACTTCTTCTATTAACTTAATCTCTGTACATGGGTGCTTTTCAATTACAGTGTCTCTGTTCCAACTCTATATGCTCTCTCCTCCTTCTTCTTGGTAATTTTCTTCACTACTATCTCTCAATTGGCATCCTCTTTCTATCTTACAATTACACAATGAGGGTGTCTATATCCGTTTTCCCTCCACTCCTAAAACTGTCTAATCAGAGAATTCAAAGCTACCTACTAACATAAATGCATTCTACCTACTATGGATGAGAGCGGATCGCTCAAGGTCCTTTACAATCTATAAGTATGCCTCTCTTTAACTGTTATATTTATGTTTGGCGCATCTATCTTCAAATTTTTATTTTTTTTTAAAACAATTTATCATGTGTTTAAAATATATTGGTGCTTTCCCCATGCTCGCTTGACATTGGTGATGCTCCTGCATCAAGAATCCATGCACAGGAGATTGAATTAATATATGAAGCTTTGAGTCATATTTCATGGTGTTATGATGCTTACTATTTACATATGTTGAATGGTATGCTTACAGTTGTTTTATTCTCTCTGTTATGAATTTGTTATGATGCTATGCTATGTTGAATGTCTAAAGCCTGAGAGAGAAAGATAATGAGTTTCAATTGTTTCTCTTCCTGAGAGAATTTCCTCCAAGGAGTGTAGTGAAATGTCTACAAGGTGTGCGTTGACAACGGTTTTGAGTCTATCTCAGAATGATCAGGAGGGATACCATTGTTCTCATTCCAGTAGAAGTGCAGGTGAAGCACAGAAGCCATGCAAGGTGTGCGTAGGCTAGTTGAAGCCTTAGAATTTATCAACTAAGTTTGAAGAGTCAAAGACTATTGTTGCCGAGAGTGCATAGAGTCAAAGAATCAAATACACAAAAGTATTTGAAAGATTGTCGCAAAGAGTGCGTGCAAGAGTCCTTTCGAGACTTGAGGTTGCAATAGAAAGATCAGGAGGGTGAGCGCCTTTTAAGTATTCAAAGGAAGACGAGGAGATGAATCATCATGCAAAAGTTAAGTCCCAGAGAAAGAACGTTGAGTCAATTTGGGCCAGAGATTCAGATGAAGGAATCGAATGGTCAGAATTCTCAGTGGAGAATTCATGAAGTTGTGGGGATCGTAGGATCCATTAAAGTTGTAGGGTGGTTAGGAGTTGGATGAACCCACCACTCTAGTGTCAAGAATAAATGAAGACCGTCGATCGTGGTCATTTCAGGTTGTTGGATCATTCTTTCGAACTCTGGGTTCGTGATTTCAGAGTGCAGACCAAATCTTTTGGTTGCGCGAACTTTCGAGTAGCGAGAAATAGGAATAATCGTTGGATTGGAACCTCTTCTCTATATCACTTATCGAGGTTTTGGATGTTGGGAGGAATCAGTTTCAACTGCAGAAGTTGTGAAGGGTGAGGGTCGAGGTCTCAGGTGAACACATGGCACATCCATCAAGTGGGGACTGCATGGTTGATAGGTGGACACTCGTCACCTAGGAGGGGGTCAAAACCCTTTTGAATTCTCATGCTTCGGGTTCTCATAAGAAAGGATCACAAAGGCTCAACAAACCAACTCGTGAAGTTTAGAGCTGCGAGAAGTAATGAAGGAGTCAAATATTCTTTGACTTTCGTGTCTTAGAGTCTCGTAAAAGAAGGGCCTGGAGGTTCAACCCTTCATGAGTTGTGAGTGAGGTTAGTACTTAGCTCTAGCTAGTAGTTATGCATGGAGGGCGCTAACAAGGAGGATCCATATCCCATTGCATATCGGGTATCAGAGTTTGGTGAAGAAAAGTCGAGGGTCTTCGACCTGCGAACATGCGAGTTGCGAAAGGCGTTTGGGCAAGGACCAGGTCGTGGTCATATGGAAGTGTAAGGCTCGCACCTAGAGTTAATGTGGACAGGGAAGGTTTTTCAAGAAGGACCTTTGGATACACTCTTGTGTGTGTGAGAATTTATTGTAGGGAAATTGAAGAGTCAATCCGACTTATAGGAGAATTAGAACGATCCAGTGTGGATCTTAGCCTGAGGGTTGGGGGTCGGCATCATTTGTGGTATCAGAGCCACAGAACAAGTTCTTTGCTTCTGTAGTAGAGAACAGGGGAACATTTTACAACCATGCCGCCAAGAAGAAGAGACATGCCAATGCCAATGCCTAATCTAGCAAGAGAAAGAGAAATGTGTGAGTTACATCCTATACTTGATGCCATGTTGACAACACAAAGGTGCACAGTTGACGTCGGGGATATCAGCGAAGCGAAAAGTGAAAATGAAACTAAAGACGAAGGAGAAGAATTCAGAGTTGAAGATGTTGCAGACGAACACCTATTCAGGGTTGTTGCAAAGATAGGTTCTAGAGAAAAGATGGATATTCCCATGTATGAGGGAAACCTGGATGTTGAAGAGCTTCTAGACTGGATTAGAGCTCTGGATAAATACTTCAACTATGAGGATGTTGAGGAAGACAACAAAGTCAAACATGTCATTACTAGACTTAAAGGGCATGCAACACTATGGTGGTATGTACTGCAGGTTGATAGACACTACAAAGGCAAGAAGAAAATCAAGAGCTGGGATAGAATGGTTGCAAAGATGAAAGAAAAATTTATACCCAAGGATTATCAAATCACTCTGTTTCGGAGGATGCAAAATTTGAGACAGAAGATGATGTCAGTGAAGGAATACACTGAAGAGTTCTAGAAGATAAAAATCAGGGCAAGTCATCGGGAAAGCGATGATGAAAAAGTTTCCAGATACATGAATGGTCTACGGTATTCCATTCAAGATGAGATGAGAATGATGACCATTTAGACTATGGAATATGCTTATCAGATGGCTCTGAAAGCTGAAGAGAAGATGAGCTGAAAACAAGGTCAAAGAGGGTGAGGTTGAAGTCAAGCTAGAGGCAAAACAATTGCCCAAGACATAACTCAAAAATCTAAAGAAGAGGGGGAAAAAACTCAAACTCAACATGAGAGAGGAGGAAGCTCACAGAGAGGGCAGTATGCTGATAAAAATACTTTTCCTTGAGCCAGAGGAAGAGGAAGAGGCAGAGGCGGTGAAGTAAAATGCTTTGTCTGTGGAAAGATCGGACATAAATCCTATGAGTGCCCAAATAAGAAAAAAGATGGTGGTGAAACTCACATTTATGAACCTCAAGGATGGAATGTTGAGGCAGAAGATGATGAGGGAGGAAGATATTTGATGATGAGGAAAGTTCTCTTGAAGCCAGAGAAGGAGGCAGAGAACCCATCCCAAAGAAATAGTCTGTTTCGAACTGTTTTCAAAACTAAAGATAGAGTATGCAAAGTCATAGTGGACAGTGGTAAAACAGAAAATCTCGTATCTACAAAGATGGTAGAAAATTTGGAGTTAGAGACTATTGTACATCCAAGCCCATACAGAGTTTCATGGCTACAAAAAGGACATCAGGTAAATTTCACTAAACAATGTTTGGTTGAATTTAAAATAGGGGGATATAAAGATGAAATATTATGTGATGTTATTCCCATGAATGTTTGTCATATATTGTTGGGTAGACCATGGAAATATGACAGGAATGTGATTCATGATGGGAGAAAGAACACATACACCCTGGAAAAGAATGGGAGGACGCACATGTTGCTGTCGATTAAAAACCAAGAGGTGAAAATAGAGATGAGCAACATTGTACTTCTCATGAGTGGGAAGGAACTTCTTAAGGAGGTTAAGGAGAAGGAGGACACATAATTTATTGTGGTTAGGAAGCCCATAATTTTTTTGACCAGTACAAAGATAGATGATTTACCAGAAGAAATCCAGGAGTTGTTGGAAGAGTTTGCTAATATAGTAGTGGATGAACTACCTTGTTTGTTTCCACCTATCAAAAGTATAAGCCATCATATCGACCTTATACTCGGAGCCAACTTACTGAACAAATCCGTGTACAGGTTGACGCCACAGGAAAATGAATAAATTAAGAGACAGATCCAGGACTTAATGGATAAAGGATTGATTCGAGAGAGATTGAGTCCATGCGTTGTTCCAATAGTGCTCATCCCAAAGAAAGACGGAGGCTGGAGAATGTGTACAGACTCAAGGGAGATCAATAATATCACCATAAGATATAGATTTCCATTACCAAGGATGGACGACTTGATGGATTGCTTGAGTGGAGAAAGATTTTTTTCAAAGATTGATTTGAAAAGCAGATATCATCGGATTAGAATGAGAGAAGGTGATGAATGGAAGACAACATTCAAGATGAATGAGGGGCTGTATGAATGGTTTTTCATGCCATTTGGATTAAAAAATGCACCTAGTACTTTCATTATGTTGATGAATGAAGTCCTGAAGGATTTCGTAGGGAAATTCGTCATTGTATATCTTGATGATATATTAATTTTGAGCAAGATAGAAGCAAAGCACTTAAGGAATTTAGTTGCAGTGATTAGGAGATTACAACAAGAGAAATTGTTGATTAATATGAAAAAATCATCATTTATGAGGACATAACTCATTTATTTGGGTTTTGTTATCTCTACGAATGAGTTGAAGATGGATCCCGAAAAGGTAGATGCAATTAAGAATTGGCCATCACCAAAGAGTGTGTTTGAAGTTCAAAGCTTCCATGGTTTGGAAAGTTTCTATAGGAAATTCATTCGAAACTTCAGTGGAATTAGAGCACCAATGATGGATATGGTAAAGAAAAGACAGAAATATTTTCACTGGATAGAAGAAGCAGAGAAGAGTTTCAATCTATTGAAGAAGAAGATCACAGAACAACCAATTCTGGTTTTGACGGATTTTAGCAAGACATTCTACATAGAGTGTGATGCAAGTGGATTTGCAATTAGAGTGGTCATGAGCCAAGATGATAGGCCGATCGCATACTTAAGTGAAAAACCTAATGAAGCGAAGATCAATTACTCAACATATGATAAAGAATTCTATGAAGTCATACAAGCGTTGAAGAAATGGAGACATTATTTGGTTCCTAAAGAGTTTGTTTTGTACAGTGATAATCACGCTTTGCAATTCGTGACTCAATAGAAGAAGTTGAACCAAAAACATGTTAAATGGGTTGAATTCATGCAGTATTTTATTTTGTAAGTAAGCATATTTCTGGAACTGCTAACAAAGTTGTTGATGCTTTGAGCAGGAAATGTTTGCTTATGCAAGAATTCAGAGTCAAGACTTTGGGTTTTGATAACCTCAAAGAAATGTATAGGGATAACCCAGATTTTAAGGAGGCATATGAGGCATCTAAGAATCCAGTTCTYAGGGATAGAAGCCAATGGACAGAKTATATGATCCAGGATGGCTTATTATTCCGAGGAAATCAACTATGTATTCCAAAATGCTCCATGAGGGAGAACCTGCTGAAGGAAAAACAYAGTGGAGGATTGGTCGGACACTTCAKTCATGGTAAGACACTCTCAAAGTTGAATGGMTCATATTTTTGGCCAGGGATGAGGACAGATGTTAAGAAATTTGTGGACAGATGCAGGATTTGTCATCACACAAAAGGGAAAAGGCATAACACAGGGTTATATCAACCATTACCCATACCAGAAAGGTCGTGGGACACGGTGAGAATGGATTTTATATTGTGACTTCCAAGAAAACAAAGAGGATGTGATTCAATCTTTGTGGTAGTTGATAGATTTTCAAATATGGGACATTTCATACCATGCCAAAAAACCAGTGACGTAACTCATATTGCGAACCTGTTTTTCAATGAAGTCATCAGACTTCATGGCTTACGAAGGAGTATTGTGTTTGATCCAGATACCAAGTTCGTGGGACATTTTTGGAGGACCTTATGGAAAAATCTGGGGAAAGGTTTGTCTTTTAGCTCAACATATCATCCTCAAATGGATGGGAAGACAGAAGTCATGAACAAAATATTGGGAGACTTGTTAAGGAGCTTAGTGACTGAACACCAGAGTCAATGGGATCACATTCTACAACTGGTGGAATTTTTTTACAATGACTCACTCAACAGAAGCACAGGGCAGAGTCCATTCCAGATTGTATATGGAATGCAGCCAAGGGGAGTTTTTGAATTGAAATATTCAGAACAAGTTGAATTCAGGACTGCTAGTGCAGAAGACTTTGTAGAAAGAATGAAGGAGCTTCACAACTAAATTAAGGAGCGATTGTAGAGTTCAAGTCA
Organism: Picea glauca; assembly: GCA_000966675.3. NCBI lineage: Eukaryota > Viridiplantae > Streptophyta > Pinopsida > Pinales > Pinaceae > Picea > Picea glauca. Next base: position 14,810 of record JZKD02S0435036.1, read on the forward strand.
AGAATACAAGTGGAGAGCATATCAACACAGGCGAGAACTTCAATTTGAATTTGGTGATTTAATTCTTGCACATCTAAGGAAGGAAAGGTTCCCAAGGGGAACGCATAATAAACTGAAGATGGAAAAGATTGGACCATGCAAGGTCATAAGGAAATTTGGGGCAAACATATATGAGATTGAATTACCCGATGGGGTTGGAAAATCACCGATATTCAATGTTGAGGATTTGTACCCTTATAGAGCTAAAGAAGCAGGAGCAGAGGAAGAACAAAAAGAAGTTCAGTGGACCAAACAGATGCCTGTAGCTGAAAAGCCACAGATGGAAAATATAATTGACAAGAGGGTTAGCATGAAGACTAGGAGGAAAGAGTATTTTGAATACTTGGTCAAATGGAAGAGACACCCAATTGAAGATGCCAATTGGGAAGACGAAGCAGAAATTCATAGGCATGGACAGACCGTGCAAGACCTCATGAACAAAGGTTCATGAAAATTTTCAAGTGAGAGAGTATGATGCAGGAGCATCGTAAGCAGCCATCCAGGAAACCATAAAAGGCGGAAGACGGCTAGAAAAGCGCAACAAACATTTTGCACATGTTGAAATGTGTTGAAGAAATTAATGAGTGGATATTAATGTAGTAGTTAAAGGAAGCATACTTACATGTTGTAAACAAATCTTGAGTGATTTTCTCTCATATGTTGGATGTAGTAGACATTAAGTCTAATAAATGAAAGTAGGTATCTTTGAATTAATAGATTAGACAGTTTTAGGAGCGTAGGAGGGGAAATGGATATAGACACCCTCGCCTTTGTATTATTTTATGATTAGATAATTAGCACAGAGCAGAAGAAGAGAGTTGTAGCAGAGAGCTGTAGTGAAGAACCCATGTACAAGAGATTGAATTAATATATAAAGATTTGACTCAGATTCCATGGTGTTATGATGCTTACTGTTTACATATGTTGAATGGTATGCTTATAGTTGTTTTATTCTCTCTGTTATACATTTGTTATGATGATATGTTGTGTTGAATGTATGATTTCATGTTGAATGTATTAAGTCTGAGAGAGAAAGAGAATGAGTTTCAATTGTTTCTCTTCCTGAGAGAATTTCCTGCAAGGAGTGCAGTGAAACGTCCACAAGGTGTGTGTTGACAAGGGTTCTGAATCTATCTCAGAAAGCTCAGGAGGAATACCATTTTTCTCATTCCAGCAGAAGTGCAGGTGAAGCACATATGCCATGTAAGGTGTGCGCAAGCTAGTTGAAGCCTTAGAATTTATCGACTATGTTTGAAGAGTGAAAGACTAATGTTGCCGAGAGTGCATAGAGTCGAAGAATCAAATACACAGAAGTATTTGAAATATTGTCACAAAGAGTGTGTGTAGGAGTCATTTTGAGACTTGAGGTTGCAATAGAAAGCTCAGGAGGGTGAGCGCCTTTGAAGTATTCAAAGGAATATGGGGAGTTGAATCATCACGCAGAAGTTAAGTCCCAGAGAAAGAATTTTGAGTCAATTTGGGCCAGAGATTCAGAGGAAGGAATTGAACGGTCATAATTCTCAATGGATAATTCACGAAGTTGTGGGAACTGTAGGATCCAGTAAAGCTATAGGGTGGTTAGGAGTTGGATGAACCCACGACTCTAGTGTCAAGAATCAACGAATACCATCGATCATGGTTAGTTAGGGCCATTTGATCATTCTTTCGAACTCAGGGTTCATGAGTTTGGAGGGAAGACCAAATCCTTTGGTTGCGCAAACTCCCGAGTAGAGAGAAGTAGGAATAATCGTTGGATTGAAACCTCTTCACTATATCATGTATCGGGGTTTTGGAGGTTGGGAGGAATCAATTTCGACTGCAGAAGTGGCGAAGGTTGAGGGCCAAGGTCTCGAGCGAACACGTGGTGCATCCATCAAGTGGGGACCGCGTGGTTGACAGGTGGACACTCGTTGCCTGGGAGGGGGTCAACGCCCTGTTGACTTCTCATGCTTTGAGTTCTCATAAGAAAGGAGGACAAAGGATCAACAAACCAACTCGTGAATTTGATATCCATGAGAAGTACTGAAGGAGTCAAATGTTCTCTGACTTTCACGTCTCAAAGTCTTGTAAAAGAAGGGCCTGGAGGTTCAACCCTTCAACTCACAAACTCGCGAGTTGCAAGTGAGGTTAGTACTTAGCTCTAGCCAGTGGTTACACATGGAGGGAACTAACAAGGAGGAGCCATATCCCATCACATGTTAGGTATCAACGTTTGGTGAAGAAAAGTCGAGGGTCTTTGACTTCCGAACATGTGAGTTGCGAAAGGTGTTTGCGCAAAGACCAGGTCATGGTCGTATGGAAGTGTAAGGCTCACACCTAGAGTTAAGGTGGACAGGGTGGATTTTTTAGGAAGGACCTGTGGATACACTCTTGTGTGTGTGAGAATTTCTTGTAGGGAAATTGAAGAGTCAATTCGACTCAGAGGAGAATTAGAATGATCCTGTGTGGATCTCAGCCCGAGGGTTGGGGGTCGTCACCAAAGTTGGTTCATTACATTAGTTTGGTCATGGAGACATGACTATGATAAAATATAGATTTACCTCCATGAAATAATAATAGCTACCTTCAGTATCAATTATTGATCCACTCTCAGTTTCATATGAATTTGTTGCCTTGCTGGAGTAGAGGAGTTACTCTCTCATTTCAATAGTCATAGTGAGAATGGAGCAACCATTCTCAGCTTCAGATTAGTTACAGGTGTAGAGTCCCACTTACAGAAGGAATAGTTGTAGAAAGAGAAGAGGACACACTCTCAGGAAGTGAGACAGATAGTTCTTTGCAGAGAGCACATAGAGCTAGCATGTGATTGTGCAGATTGAGTTGCAGTTGAGAAAGTGTACCAAATTGGTACAAAGTGATGTGAAATTTTTTATTTGAAGTTGAA
>JZKD02S0435047.1:0-14386 GCA_000966675.3 Picea glauca
TGTACCTTGGAATGATCAAGTGGAATGATAATATAAGTCTAAATATAGGTGATGAAGGGTATAATCATGGCAAAAAATATGGGCAAAAAGGGTACAATATATGGTCCTAACAGTAGTATTGTTGATACATGGTTTATGGATGATGTAGCATACTTGTATTATTATAAGAACATATTGATCTTGGTGATGATTATGAGTTGTTGTGTTATGCTTGGTTGATGCACATCTTTGAGAGTTTTCTTGGTGATTGATCTTGGTGAGTAGATTTGATTTGGTTGATAAAATTGATGAGACAGGTTGTTGTGATAGGTTGGTTGGACAAGTTGTTGTGACAGGTTATTTGTACAGGTTTGGTGCATGGTTGATGCACTTGTTCATGGTACAGGTTGAGGTACAGGTTGGTGCATGGTTGATGCACTTGTTTATGGTACAGGTTGATCACAGGTTGTTTGGTACAGGTTGGTGCATGGTTGATGCACTTGTTTATGGTACAGGTTGATTATAGTTTGAGGTATAGGTTGATGCATGGTTCAGGTTATTGGTACAAGTTATTTAGTACAAGTTGATTGGCATAGGTTTGCAGCAGTATATCTCATAGTGATAGTGTGACAGTGGTTCCATAATTCTACTTATATGTCAGGGCAGTTGGATGGGGCAAGGATAGGTGGTTGTATCCACCTTCCGGTTGTAGACAGAGAACATAGGGGGTTGTAGCCTCCTTCTGGTTGTAGCCAGAGAATTAAGGAGTTGGAGCTTCCCTCAGGTCGTATCCTGAGAAACTAGGGGGTTGGAGCCTCCTTCCAGTTGCAGCTGGAAAAAAAAGGAAGTTGGTGCTTCCAATGAATGTAATTCTTCAAGACATATAAGATAAAGCATTCTGTGGTTTTCTCTCGCTTTGGGTTTCCACGTAAAACACTTGTGTACTGTGTATGTGTATGAATGTTCATTTGTTCATTGCTTATTTACTCTGCAGTTATTGGATGATAATGATACATTGATCTAACACTTGGATTATATGGTTAAAAAGGATTTTATTGCTCTATTAGTGATTCACCCTCCCTCTCAATAATCCAACATTTTCCTCATTTCAAATGATGGCGAAGTTATCAAAATATATTTAAAATATAAAATAAGATACTAAAGGTTATTGTTCGAGCATAAGAAGTTTTCAAGATATCACTAATGATGTTATAGATGGAAAATTGGTGGAACAAAAATCTTCCTTTCCTTCAAGGGATTTGGTAATAGTAAATGACATATAAAGGGAGAGGGTTCCTTTGAACTTGAATGGAGAAATTATGACAAGCACTCATACTTGAAGGAATTGATATCCAATCAAGCCTAGAGGTCTTTTACTAGGACTCAAAGCTGCAGCTATCGCAAGGTACGACCTGTCCTTATGTGTGTATGGTCTGATGTCAAATAGAAAGGGGGTTAACAAGATCAAAGAGTAATGATGAATCTCTAAGTCTCATCCAGGGTCCATCATTGTTGATGAAAATGAGGACAAAGATACCTTGAAATTCTTGGAAAACTGAAGTTAGTGTTGATAGGAATGACAAGGCGACCACAAAGGACAAAGTGTTCCTTGAAATCATGTGAGGGTAAACTAGATACTAAATTTCAAATAGGGGATAAATTTTGATCATTTTTATGAGGTCAAAAGGGTTGGTGAGGATGTAGTTGAAGACTTCCATTGGGTGGATCATAGTTGATGATTGACAGTACTGGCAATAAAAGAACCAACTAGACATATGATAATCTAATACCGGGGGGATCATCAGATATGGTGATTGATTATCAAATTGGAACTAAGGATTAATGAATGGGATAGGTATTTGAGAGAGACAACTCTGGGGATCACAGTGAGGAGTACTATGATACATGAAGTGTTGCAAACAACTAGGATTATGCAAGCATAGGGAAATCGGTGTTAATGCTTTGACCAAGGGTGACTAGGATTGTTTCGAAAGGAAAATAAAATCCATTAGGTGTTATGGTACGAGTATAATTGATTCCCATATAAAAATGTGTTTTTTACAATTGACAATGAATGAAATAATGTAAAAAAATGGTTTAATTACAAACAGAGATGGGTTCCCTAGGCATATGATCAAACAACTCAATCATATGAGGTGAGAGTATTAAGAGTGAATTGGGAGGGGTTCCCTTTGGATGGGTCTCTGTGGGGGTAAGAGAATGATGAGTTGGAATGTAGATGGTATATAGATAATGGGGGAGATAAAAGGCCAATGAAAATGTAGTAGTGCATTCTATTGAAACTCACAACAATACTGAGAGGGGGGGTCAATAATATTGCATTAACCTTCTGCATTTTTCTTTATTTTAAACCAATTAAGTTATTTATAAAATTGTGCACTTAATCACAAATGCAAGAAGAAATCAAAATAGACATATAATTTGTTTATAAGTGCACACTTAATGGCATATACAAGCATAAACAAATAACACATTGAACACAATGAAAAAATATTTTTACGTGGAAACCCGATCCGAGAAAAAACCATAGAATATCTTCTTTATGTTCTTCTGCAAGCACCAACTTACAAACTATAAATTTTCAGCTCAACATGCACCCACCTATTGCAGATAACAAGGACACCAATCCTCTCAGGCACCAACCTGTCATAGATAATGAGGAAACCAATCCTCTTAAGCACTATCCTATTACATATATTGAGGACACCTATCCTCAGTGAGATTTGTCTGACCCTAACACCACCCTTCCATTGTGAGTTCAAAAAAACTCTTATATTGTGAACAAAATTTGACCACATCAAAATCCTGTCAGTTACAATTTTGTCTAAGTAAAGTATGACAATTATATTGTGGAAAAACTTTGACCACATCAAAATCCTGTTAGTTACACTGTGGACAAACTTTGACAGTTACATTGTGGAAATTTTTTTACGACATCAACATACGATTAGTTATATGTGGACAAACTTCTGTTAGCAGACATTCTTTGACTAAATAAAACAGACCAAATCTTCCTTGTTTTACAAAATTGTTCATTGTCACAACAATTCACATTATGTTTTATAGAGCATCTACTACGCAGATAGATTAAGCACACAAGACTCAAGTCACAAGTCTTCATCCTATTGCATTCCACTCCATTGCTTGTTGCATTGATTTTGTCTCATCATTCTCTTCTGCGCTATTAGTTACATTGGCTCAAGGCACCTTGCGGAATTTCTTCTGCGCAAATTTCACCCATTCTGTCATACTGTCACAGTCCATTCCATCACACCATCACATTCCATTCCATCGAACCATCACACCATTCTAGTCCATTCTGTCACACCATCGCAGTCCATTCTATCTCACCATCTCACCATCAGATAATCATAATCCATTCTTTCACACCATAGCAGTCCATTCCGTTGCATCACCACACTGTCACATTGTCGCAGTCCATGAACTTGTTTACATCAATGACAACATATGCTCAACAAACACCCCCTATGTCATTGATGTCAATTCAACTATTGAGTTGCTACCCCTGTTAGTGTGTTCCTATGGTGTTCAATCCCCCTTTTTGTATGCTCCTCTTTGTTGCAACTATGTTTTTCTCCCCCTTTGACATCAATGACAAAGGGATCTTCCCTACTGACTGCACAAATTCTAAGAGTGACTTCCCTATCTAAATGTTGTATTTCATGCTACTCAAATTCTTGTGCTACTCCCCATGAGGCTGGACGAGTCTTTCAACAACCTCTAACATGTCATGAAGGTTATGCACCTTAATGAGGAGTGGGAAGGAGTCCTAGATTCTCTATGAGGTAATCAAAGGAGTCTCTAGGTAATGGATTGGTAAAAATGTCTGCAATTTGTTCCTTGGAAGGAACATACTCTAATTTGACCACGCGATCCTGAATTTGTTCTCTGAGAAAATGATATTTGATGGGGATATGCTTAGTCTTAGAGTGTTGAACATGATTTTTAGAGAGATTAATATCACTAGTATTGTCTCACATAATAGAGACAAGATGATCATAGAGTACTTGAAAGTCCTTGAGATTTTTTTTAATCCATAATACTTGAGTACAACATGATGTTGCAACTATATATTCAGCTTCAACTGTAGAGAGATAAATGAAAGTTTGTTTCTCGCTGAGCCAAGAGACTAAATAATGGCCAAGGAAAAATGCACCTCCACTGGTGATTTTTCTATCATCAATACTTCCAGCCCAGTCTGCATATGTATAATCTCTGAGAACTAGATCTATGTCTTTTTGATACCGCAAGCCATAATAAACAGTGCCCTGCAAATATATAAATATTATTTTAACTGCAAGAACATGAGTCTCCTTAGGACTGGCTTGAAATCTGTCTACTAGACCTACTTCTTGTATGATGTCAAGTCTTGAAGTTGTGTGATAGATTACACTACCTATCATAGACATGTACATGTTTTGATCTAATTCTGGAGCATCGTCATCCTTGTTGAGCTTACAACTGGTAGTCATAGGAGTTCTTATTGGTGCACAATTTTCCATGCCAAATTTATTCAAGATTTCCTTGAGATGTTTACTTTGAGAAATGAAAATTCCATTTTCTGATTGATGAGTTTGTAATCCAATAAAAAAGGATAGTTCTCCTAACATGGACATCTCAAACTCTTGCTGCATTGCAACTACAAACTTCTTACACATTAATTCAATGTTAGTGCCAAAAATAATATCATCAACATATACTACAATGATTAACAAATCATTACCTTAAGCTTTGATGTATAACCTGCTTTCCGTAGTTCCCTTTTTGTATCCTTTTTGGTGCAAATATCTGTCTAGTCTGTAATACCAAGATCTTAGAGCCTGTTTTATCCCATACATGGCTTTCTTTAATTGGCAGACATAATTCTTTTTATCAATTAGCATAAATCCTTTTGGTTGCTCCACATAAACTTCTTCCTCAAGGTCACCATTTAAAAATATCATTTTGACATCCATCTGGTAGAGTTTGAATTTTCTATAGCATGCAAGAGCCAAAAACATCCTGATAGCTTCAATTCTTGCAAAAAGGGAAAATATTTCTTCAAAGTCCACACCTTCTACTTGAACATAACCTTTGCATACCAGTTTGACCTTGTTTTTGACAATATGTCCATCTTAATTCAACATGTTTCTGTATACCCATTTAGTTCCAATCAAATTCTTTCCATTTGGTCTTGGGACAAGATCCCAAGTATTATTTTTCACTATTTGGTCTAGTTCTTCATTCATGGATTTGACCCAGTGGTCATCTTGACTTACTTGTAGAAAATTTTGGAGTTCAAACCTGGATAATAGTGCAAAGTTTGCAGGGGTAGATGTATCTATAAGTTTTCTTCTAGTTTGTACACATGTTTCTTTGTTTCCGAATCTGAATTTATGGATGATGTTTTTGAACATACCTTGATGGTGTCTTTGGTTGTGATGTTTCCATTCTTGCTTCTTCTTATGAATATTCTTGTTCTTGTTTCTCGTCCATTCCATTGTCTTGTAACCCATTGCTAATTGGTTCATAATATTTCTCATTATGGTGTTGATGTCTCACTAAATGAAGTGGTCCCTCATCTACCTTTACATGTATGCCTTCAATTATCTTATGAATCCTTTTGTTGTAGCACTTGTATCCTTTACTTTTGGAGGACCAACCTAGAAAAATTACTTCATCAACTCTAGAATCAAACTTACTTAAGTTGTCTTCATTTATTTTAATATAGCATTTGCTTCCAAAATTTTTGAAGTTATTTGTTGATGTTGGTCTTCCATTCCATAGTTCATAAGGTGGTTTGTCGTTGTTTACTCTTATGTGCACTCTATTGAGAATGTTTACAACAATTTGAACAATTTATGCCCAAAAGGTTTTGGGTACTTCTGATTCATCAAGCATGGCACTAGCCATTTCTTGAATTTCTTTGTTCATCCTTTCCACTAATCCATTCTGTTGAGGGGTTCTGGAAATAGAAAACTATCTCTTGATCCCATTTTTTGCACAAAAACTGTTGAATTCATCTGAAGTGAATTCTCCTCCTTTGTCTAACCTTAGGCATTTGATTTTTATGTCCATTTCCTTTTCTACCTGTACTTTGAAGATTTTGAATTTTTCAAAAGCCTTGAATTTATGCCTCAATAGCCCAACTCAAGCCATCATGGTATAGTCATTAATTAACAAGATGAAATATATTTCACATTGAGGAGATTGTGTACTCGTAGGGACATAGATATATGTATGAATTAATTCAAGAGGTAGAGTGGTGAAGTGTTCTTTTTCTTTGAATTGAACTCTAGATTTGTTTCCAAACTGACATGACTTACAGATAGTATTCTCGGGTTTGGTATTTTAGGCATATCTCGCACATCATATTTTATTTCTAGATTAACAAGCTAATTGAAACTAATATGACCTAGTATTTTGTGCCAAATCAAACTCTCATCAATTTTACCAATGCAACATTTTTCTTTTCCTTCATCTAGAACATACATATTCCATGAAGTTTTGTCTGCCTTTACGACAATCTTCCCTGTATTTTCATCCATTACCTTACAAACTCTTGAATGAAAAAAAAAACATTGTTTCCTTGGTCACACATTCGACTTACACTCAATAAGTTATGTTTTAGACCATCAACCTACAACAATTTTGTGCTTTGGTCTTTCTCCCTTTATGTTAATCTAATACAATAATTACTTTTCCTCTAATTCTGGCTAGAGAATTGTTTCCAAAGGTGACATTACCACCTTTTTCTTCAGTTAGGAGGTCAAAATTACTTTTGTCTCCTTTCATGTGCTTGGAGAAACCACTGTCAATGTACCATTGATTTTCTTGATTTTTGGCATATAGAGCTAGTCCACAATTTTCTCTATTTTTTTTTTCTTCCTCCAAACCTTGGTACAATATTCTTGTCTATCTTTCTTAAAGATAGGTAGAAACTTGCTTTTGCATTGACTTGCCTTGTGTCCAAAATTATTGCATATGCGGCACTCATGGTCATTCAATAAAGGAGAGAAGGAATTATTGAAGGAATTGTGAGCCATAGCCTTTTAAGGTTTGTTGAACCTTGTTCCTCCATTTATGTTATATCTAGAAAGTCTGCAACTTATACCCTTATGTCCAAAATTTCCACAAGAGAAACAATATCCATAGAAAAAATTTGGATTCCTTGGAGTGAAAAACTTACTTGTGGGAATCGATCTTTGTATGCCAACTTGATAATACTCAAAAGAAATGGGTGGTTGTTGCTTCTTTTTTTTGTAATATGGATGATCCAGTTCTGATTGCTTCTTTTCATATTTTTCTTTGTTAGGATTGTTGTTGTTTCCCTTGAGAGCATTTGAATAACTTGTAGGTTTATCATTGGTTGACATGTTGGTTCTTGACTCACCTTTGAAAATTGTTATACTTTCCTTATATCTGAGCCCTGTCTTTTCATCTAGTGATCTCTGATTGCTTAGAATGTTATCTAGAGTTTCATATCCTTTTATGAATTTTATTTGAGTCTTGGATTTATCTAGTTCTTTTCTTAAGACAACTATTTATGCTTCTAGTTTGTCGCAGATATTCTCCTTTCCTTTTATTTGATTTATCAATACTTCTTCCTTTCTTTTGGATTCTTCTAGTTGAATTTTTAAGATGACTATTTCTTCACTAATATTATTGTCTTTGTCTTTGTCTCTGTAGACCTACAACTCTTCTTTTTCTTGAGCCGAGATATTTGCTCTAGAGAACTGATGAGTTCTCCTTCCATATCTACTACAACTTCACACTCTTTTGTGTCTGTTTGATCATATTTTTGTTGTTCCAAATCCATGAAAATTTTTTCATCCTGAATTAGATCTGGCTCATCTTCTTCTTCGTTAGAGTTGTTATTATCCTCCTTTGAATAAAAACTATTCCTTTTAAAATTGAGAGGTTTATCCTTACCTTTTCTTTCCTTTTCATTGGTGCTATTTCCTTTAAAAGGACATTTAGAAGCAAAATGACAAACTTTACCACAATGAAAGCATTTAAATGGTAACATACCTTTATATTTTCCAGAGCCCGTCTTCAATTTTCTTTCAAAATTAGATTATTATTCATCTGAGAAGTGTTTTGATGAATCTTTATATTGGGATGTTAATGATTTGACTGATGCTTTGAAGACTATGTCCTTTATATATGGCTGATATTTCCTAGTTCTCATCTCATAAGTAGTAAGAATTCCATGGAGCCTATCCATAGTCAGTTTGTCTAGTTCATGCATTTCTTCTATTGATGATACCTTTACATTAATTCTTGAGGGAAGAGATATCATTACCTTATGAACTACCATAGCTTCTTTAATTTCCTCTCATATCCCTTTCATGGTGTTTACAGTCTCATCCAATCCGAGAAAGAAAACTACAATATTTTCATCTTCACTCATTCTTGGGCTTTCAATTTGCATTATGTGAGATTGAAGTTTAACTAACTTCACTTTCTCATCTTCTTCATAATTGTTTACCATTTTGTCCCATATTTACTTAGCGGATTCCAACTACATCACTTTAACAAATTTTGTTTCTACAAGTCCTCCTTGGATAACATTCATACTTTTGTATTACTATAGTAATATTTCTTACTAGCTTCATCAAATGGAAGAGTGGTTGGTATTTTATAACCATCTACCACACTCTACCATAATTCCATACCAAGAGACATCAAATAGGTATTCATTCTGATTTTCCAAAATCCAAAATTTGTTCCATTGAACACAGGAGGTCTGGTTGAAAAAGAATCTTGATTGGCCATACTTTCTGTGTGATCTTCCTTCCAACTGTTAGAGTGTTACTGAAGGAACCTTTTCTCTGATACCAATTGTTGAAACTCACAACAATACATAGAGGGGGGGGGGGGGTGAACAATATTGCATTAACCTTTTGTATTTGTCTTTCTTTGAACAACCAATTAAGTTATTTAGAAAATTGTGCACTTAATGACAGATGCAAGAAGAAATAAAAATAGCCATCTAAGTTTTTTAGAAGTGTGCACTTAATGACAGATACAAGCAGAAAAAAATAACACAGTGAACACAGTACAGAAATATTTTTACATGGAAACCCAATACGGGAAAAAACCACAAAACATCTTCTTTATGTTCTTCTCCAAGCACCAACTTACAAGCTATAAATTTTCAGATCAACATGCACCCACCTATCACAGATAACAAGGACACCAATCCTCTCAGGAACCAACCTGTCACAGATAATGAGGACACCAATCCTATCAAGCACCAACCTGTTACATATAATGAGGACACCAATCCTCAGTGAGCTTCGACTCACCCTAGAACTACCCTTTTGCCCTAAATTCAGAAAAATTGTTACATTACACAGACTGTAATTTTTTATTTATTTATTTTTCCTTTGAACAGTTACAGTATCTTATTCCCACACGCTTTCACACACCTACACAATCATAGAGAATCCATAATTTTAGTAATTTTTCCTGAGTTCACCTTCGTGTATGTGCAGGTTTAATGGTTACATTGTGGACAAACTTTGACCACATCAAAATCTTGTCAGCTAAATAAAGTGTGAACGTTTTATTGTGGACAAACTTTGACCACATCAAAATCCTGTTAGTTACACCTTTTTCTAAATAAAGTATGTGGACGCATGCTGGTTACATTGTGGAAAATTTTTGACCACATCAAAATTCATTTAGTTATATGTGGAAAAACTTCTTTTATCGGATATTCTTTGACCAAATCAAATGAACCAAATCTTCCTTGTTATAACAAAATGTTCATTGTTGCGACAAATCACATTCTAGTTTACAGAGCATCTACTACGCGAATAGATTAAGAGCGCACAACTTAAGTCACAAGTATTCATCCTATCGCATTCCACTTCATTGCTTGTCACACTCACTTTGTCTCATTATGATCTTCTGGGATGTTTGTTGCATCAACTCAAGGTGCCCTGCAAATATTCTTCTATAAAACTTTCACCCATTCCATCGCAGTCCATTTCATCGTAGTCCATTCCATCCCATTGTTGCAACGTCACATTTTCGTAGTCCATTCTGTCACACCATCGCAGTCCATTCTATCGCACTGTCACACCGTCGTAGTCCACTATGTCACACTGTTTGAGTCCATTATGTCGGACTGTCACACCATTGTAGTCCATTCTATCACACCATCGCACCATTGTAGTCCAATACCTTGTTGACCTCAATGACAATATATGATCAACACATTCAACATAACCAACCATTAAAAATGTAAATATATTGGAGTCCAAGAAGATGGATCAACATGATGACGCAGAAGAAGTATGAAGTTCATTATTTGAGATGTAGACTAGTTAGACTCCCATTGTATGGGTTGTAACATTGTGGGTTCCAATAATAGAAGGGGAGATAAAAACAAGGAAACCCATGGGCCTAGAAAGATACTAGCCAACAACAACTGAATTCATGTGGAACTTGGGTTAATTTACCTACATAACTAGAAAAATAAATCCTGAAGGAATATTTGAGGGGGGATGGGAATAGTTAGTGAAATGACCTCAGAGGGAGTGCTTAACATGCCAGTTTGAAGAAGTGTATACCTAAAAGGGAAGGGTGAATAACTTATCCATATGTAGTGAAAACAAATATCGACACACATCGAACCAAATACCTTAAGTGAAAGTACTAAAGAAAATAAACTTGACAGTACAAATGGTATAAAAATAGAGCTAGTGAGATCACGTACATGCCAATGGAACTTTGGTGAGAAAAAATGGCCTTGGGGTATTTTTTTAAGAAAATGAATGGAGCATTCATCATTGGAGGTGGTGATGTTATGATTCCAAAGATGCAAACAAATAAAAAAATGGAGCTTTGGAGATCCCACCTACGCCTAAATAAATTTATGACTAGGCCATATATAAAAGGGCATGGGGCCCATAAAATGAACTAATTTGTAATTTATTGAGTTGGAACGTGAGTGTGTGGAGCCCAAGACCTTCTCAAGCTTGTTGTTCATGCACCCATGACCCATTTATGGTTCTTGGAGATTTATGTAAGGGTTCTTGAACCAACATTTTAATTTCTCCATTCAATTTCTAGGGTAAGGTGTGAGGGGGGGTTGTACAAACCTTTTTTGAATGGGACCATATAGTTCACGCAAGATATCATCAATAGTTGTGTGGTATGATGTGACTATTTGATGGTCGCTCACGTGAATGATATGGATGTCCACATTACAACCATGAGACATTATTGCACATTTGTTCATTGGATAACCACACAAAGGTCACAACTAAAAAATGGATAGTTGCGAGAGATGTTTTGCACAACTATTGTTTGAATAGTCGAGTGAATTGTGTGCATGTTCTATGAAAAGTTAGACCAAGAATGAGTGAAATTTTTTGCTAAACAATTGTGTGACTCATGCGTATGTTCATTGATCAGTCACACAAGGGACTTGCGTGATTTTTTACTAAACAATCACATGGGATGTATGGATAGATGATATATAGGCATGAAAACTTGAAGAAATGGAAAAAAAAAACTAACTTGATTTGTTTGGTTTTCTGTTTTGGAAGAGATGGACACCATATTGGACAACCATTCCTGTCTAGTGGTGGGAGAGGGACTATGATTCCTTACAATTTGAGGTTCATGGGGATCCTACAGGACAACTTGAGTTGGCCAACTATAACTTACTGAAGTACTTTGAATGGACCATGTTGTGCTCCTAGGAGGAGATACTGGCCCATCTGATTGATAAGCGGAGGCCCCACCATTGTTCCTTTGAGGTGTGTGGGTAGATGATTGAGTTGTTTCTTGAGGTGGACTTATAATTTCTAACCAAGCTCCCCTTTTAGGGATAGATGTCATAGTTGAGGCCTCATATGGATGGTGCAAGGATGATCCAATAGCTCGCAATGCATTAATACACCAGGGATGAGGCTGTGAGAGGGGGATCCATATAAATATTCATGATTTGAGATTTGTACAAATGTGTGGTGGAATATATGGTAGTGAGGATATATATATCCTTGTGTACTTAGCACATCACTAGCACCCAAATGCTAGTCATGGAGACGATGATCCAATGAAGGTTTTATTCCTAGGATTATCTGATGAGAGACACCATGTTTTCTCAGCTAACACATTGTTGGATGTGAAGAGAGGGGGAATTTACCTTCAGTTAATTCCTTTGTTGTTTCTTCTTTAAGTAAGTGGTGCTCTTATTCCCATAGGTGCACCTTGAGATGAGGGGGCTGAGAGAGCCCTAGATGAGGTGGTGGGGGGAAATTATCATCCATGAGGGTGGAGGGGAGGTGCTTTACTCTGGAATATCATCATTGGTGGCTTCAAACGCCACATATTATACTAGAGTTCCCATACATGGGAATGGATTATAGACACGACCTTGAGATGGGTCTTTTAGCAGGTGCCATTTGGGGTCTAATGGGCGAGTACTTGTATTTTTTCTATTACATGTATGTGTATGTTTCTTTGTTTCTTTATCTATTTCATTACATAACAAATTATTGATGGGTATTTTTCTATGGGTGTGCAGATGAAAGATCGAGGGGCTGAGAGGCACCGTTGCTGAGGGATGACCCGATAATGGATTGAGTAGTAGCGGCCTAGAGGGGACATAGAGAGTGGGTTAGTGATGGGGTTTCTGTGACAATGAGGCAGGGCCAATGCACTATAGGTGGTGAGTGGACCCAAAGGAGGAAGGATAATAGGTGGAAGAGCTCGATTGTCAGTTTTCAGACATATGAAGGTGTCTAGACCTTTTGTTGCAGGGTGTGGGAGAGGTTGGATGGGTTGACCTTAGTGACATGATGGTTGATGTGTATGGTGGTATTAGAGTAGAGTGGTGTCCACTCTTGATGTAGGCATTAGTGGTTGGAGCCACAGTCAGAGTGCAAAGGATGTCTCTAGTGGGAGGAGCTAGAGTCACTAAAAGGAAAACACCTTGTAGCAGACATTTTTGTGGAGGTTTTTAGTATTTCAATATTTGGAAAAACTTTCAAAAAATCATTTTCTACAACCTCCGCTATGGGAAGTGGAGGTTTTAATGGATGTTCCATATAACTAATAAAATTTAGGTAGGAGGAGGTTGTAGCAGAGGTTTTTTTTTCCAGTGCTTTTACTGTTAAAACGCACCAGTGCGCTCTCACACAATCTTCCATGGTGCCTAAATAACACTAAAATACATCTATTCTCTTATAATTATTATTCACCGATGCTCTTATAATTGTTACACACTAGTTTCACATTGTTTTCATATGAAGCACCAATGTGTTTTGAGTATATGTATGCATTGATTCTGTTTATAATTCATACATACAGGTGCTTGTTTTGCCATGTGCACCCAAGGGTAGTGAAATTTTGAATATTCGAGGTGAGATGTCGACACCATTATTTTTACTAAGTACCGATGCATATACTATACTGAAAGCATCATTTTGTAGATTATATTTAAAGTCATGGTGTGTATATTATATTTAAAGCATTGGTTCATATATTATATTTAGAGCCACAGTGTGTATTGCAAAACATGTGCACCACAAAATTTTGAAGTGATAAATATAATTGTATGTTATGGTGTCTAAGGACAATGCAACGATAAATATAATTGTATGTTATGTCATCTAAGGGACAATGTTTTTTCTCAATATTTTGCACCGGTTCTTTAATACAATTAATGGGCACCATTGCGTATTAATATTTAAAACACATTGCATCGTATTTTATGGCACACACCATTTAGTGAGTTCATAATAATACTCTGCACCAATGTGTATATATTTTAATTATTATTATTTTTTTTATAAATTTTCAATTAATCATCTCAAAATAAAATATTTTTTATAATAATATTGTTTTATATTTTTGTTATTGTGTTTTGATATAATGATTGCATAATTAATGCGTTATCCAACAGATTACACTCTGTTATTTGTAACAATGTAAACCATCCACATATTAATTATCAACAACACAACATTTGACAACATTTGACAATGCAATAAAATAAGAAGCCCATTTTATTATATATGAATAAGAGACCCATTGTCATACAAAATGGGACAATGTAAAGGTCCACAATCATCAAATTGAAACTAATATGTAATTGTTACACTTATTGGCATCATGTCCTCGTGCAATTGGGACAATATGTCAAGTACATTAAACAAAATCCCTGATTTTCACAGACAAATATTCCAAAACATACAACTTGAAGTAACATTCAATTATATTGATTTTCATTCATCATTTGAATTGCTGTCATCACTCGAGTTGCGTGCATGCCTAATTTTTTCATCATTTGTAGGTGATATTGTATTTTTGTTATTTAACCTAATGTTTTCTTGATCGATTTGTTTTTTGATGTTCTGCCTCT
>JZKD02S0435091.1:3174-17731 GCA_000966675.3 Picea glauca
CAGCAGGGGGGAATTTTGTCTGGGTCCACTCCATTGAGAATTTTTGTGAAGAGGCTGAGAATTATTTGGGAGTCCCCCTTGACAACCAATTGATGGTAACCATAATATTGAGTGATATACAAACCTTTTATAAGACCCCAGAGCTTTGTCGTGTTATTAGAATTATGTCCAATGTTGTCTACTGAGATGAGCATGATGTTCCCTCGGTTGTTGTGGAGAACCATGCCAAATCCAACCGCGCCTGGATTGTCTTTGGAGGCTCCATCAAATTTTAACTTGATAAATCCTAGAGGTGGAGGAAACCAATGAGAAGGGATTTTCATGGTCTGGGATCTCTGGAGGTTCTTGGAAGGAGATGGATTGAAGTTGAAGTTCCAGTTTTCCAAGATGCGTTGTTCATCAGGAGGACATATCAAGTCCTTGTCTTTCCAAGGCTGCAGGTGGATGGTTTCTCTGATGTTGTCATGGATTTGATTCCAAATTATCCACCAATACAGATGAGTGGAATGGAATATGCACTTGTTTCAATCTTTCCAAAGTTTCCAGAGGATAAACCCAAGGATTAGCTGCCATATGCGGTTGAGGATGGGAGAGTGAAAAGCCAATTCTCTCCATCCTTCGATGGTTTCCTTGAGGCCTTCTCGGTTGTGATTCGATACACGCATGATTGTGGCACATTGGTCCCAAACTTGAGAACTATAGGAGCAAAGGTTGAGCAAGTTATTTTAAGCTTCAGAATCTCCAAGGCAAAGTGGGTAAATGGAAGGCTCTACAAAGCATATTTTCATTAGATTATCCCAGGTAAGGATACTTTTGTGTGCTACAAGCCAAAGGAAAGTGTTGATTTTGGGCCAATGCTTAGTCAACTAGATTTTAATCCAAACCTTCTCTTGGGGGATAAGGTGGAAAGTTTCTTTGATACTATAGGATTCTTGAATAGTAAAGGTTCCCCACGAGGAATGCCCCCATATTAAAATGTCGTCTCCCTCAAGAATTTGAATTTTTCTCGAAGTGGTCAAATCGTGCCAAGGTTGGAGATCCACGTGCTCTGGAATGTGGAGTTCCATTCGAGAGGATTTCCAGCGATGTTAGGTGGCTCCAGGGAGTTCACTTGCCAGTAATCGGCTACTGTGACTAGACCCGCCTGAGAGGTGGGTGCAAGGAAGTTATCGACGAGAGTATCATGCACCATAGCATACCATTGTTGCCAAGAGTCGATCCAAAAGGAAGTTGTTCTTCCATTCTACACTTCCTAGAAGGCATGATCGACAATCAAGGAGTGACTTTTCTTAGCAGCATTCCAAATCAAGGAGCCCAAAGTGTTTTCATTCCATCTGATTAGATACTTTTCTGTGATGTTGGGCATGTATTTATTTCTCCAAATTTGGTCCCAGAGATCATGGGGGAACCTGAGCTACCTCCACCAAATTTTATCACTGAGAACTTTGTTTGGAGTAGTTGGGTCCTGCAGTCTGAGGCCTCCCTTTAGTTTTGGTTTACAAATATTTTCCCAGCTGATCAGAGATGATTTTCGTCCTGGCTTTTCCCCCTACCAAAGAAAGTTCCTTTGCAAAGTTTTAATGGAAGTTAAAATGAAGCCAGGTGTATCCAAGGCCGAGAAAGAGTATATGGGCAAGGTTGTAAGGAAAAATTTAAGGAGGATGAGGTGACTAGGAAGGTTAAGCGAACCAAAACTCCAAGAGGAAAGTCTTTTAGACAGGGAAGAAAGAAGTCCTTCCCAAGAGTTGTTTCGAAGAGATTTGTATATAAGAGGAATTCCAAGGCATTTGGATGAAAGGGAGCTACGTGTGAATCCCAGGATATCGATAATGTGAATTTGGACATGGAGCGGAGTGTTAAAAAAATATATATGAGATTTGTCTCGATTGATGTCCATTCCCGAGGCATCACAGAAGGTTTGAAGGATATGGAGGATCTGATGTGCTTCTCAAACCATTAGGGAACCCAACATTAAGGTATCATCAACAAACTGGTTGTGGGAGACTGGAGGATCAATGCCATGTAGGGGTAGCCTGACTAAAGATCTGTCAGCAATGGACACTTTGATGAAGCGGCTTAGACCTTCTGTCGTGATGATGAAAATGAAGGGGGACAGGGGATCCCCTTGTCATATGCCACAAGTGGGAGAGAAGGGGTGGGAGGGAATTCCATTGATTAGGATAGAGAAGAAAGAAAAGGAGGTGAGGTTAAGGATCCAATCTACCCAGGTAGATGAAAAACCAAAAGGAAGAAGAACAGATTTCATGTAAGCCCAACTTATCTTGTAAAAATATTTAGAGAGATCTAACTTTAATAACATACCTGGAGTACCAGTACTTTGAAGAGAGTGGATAACTTCATGAGTGAGGATAATGCTATCAAGAATTTTCCTACCTTCAATATATCCCGACTGCTCGGGAGAAATGATGAAGGGAAGCAAGGATTTAAGACGTTAGGGAATCACCTTCATTAAAATATTATAGATTACATTGTAGAGAGAAATTGGAATGAACTATTTAGGGTGAGTAACGCGCTCTTATTTTGGGATAAGGGTAAGGAAGGTTGCATTGAGTGCAGGGAGAACCTGACCAGAAATTCAAGAGTCCTCAATGATTTCCCATACTTCCGCTCGAATCATGGGCCAACAATGGTAAATAAAATCCACTGTGAAGCCATCTGTACCAAGATTTTTCCCTCATGGAGTGTCTTGAAGCACCAATTCTACTTCTTCAATCATGATTGGCCTCAACAAGGCTTCATTATGTTCTTGAGTTATGTTGACTAGAATGTGCTGAGCGATTTTTTCAATGGTTGGAGATCGATCGCCTGGGGGTTCAGACAATAGATGTTGATAAAAGGACACCAGTTCCTGCTCAAGGTGTTCGTGAGTTTGGATCAATTCACCTTGCTCCGTGACAAGGTGTGAGATGCGGTTGATATGTCAACGCTAGATCATTGATATGTGGAAGAACTTGGTTTTTCGTTCCCCCTCTTGAAGCCATTGTATTCTGGATTTTTGCCTCCACATGGTCTCCTCTTGCGAATGCCTTGCATCTAACTTTTGTTTGATTAATGCTTCTTTCTCTTTGATTTTCTCTGTGAGGCCTTGATTCCTGATTTGGATCTGAAGGAGCCTCATTTGGTCATTCAAATTCCTTTGGGCTTCAAAAACATTTCCAAAGTTCTTTTCGTTCTATAGCTTGAGGTGTTGTTTAAAGTTTTTTAGTCTTTGTTGAAATTGATACATTTTGGAACCATGAGGGATGGCCTCTTCCTTCCACCAGATGGGGGACATGGTTTGGAATTCCAGATGATTGATCCAAAAACACTCTAATCTGAAAGGCTTGCGACCTGAAGAGCCAGGGATATCCAACCAGATATGAATGGGCCAATGGTCAGACCTGGGGGTGTCTAGGATACTAGCTTTTAGTGAGAGTCTGTCCATCAATAGGGAGTCTGATATTAGGAAGCGGTCTAGATGGCACGTGACCCGTTGGGACCCTGAGCGCTAGTTCAACTAGGTAAAGAGGTTGTTTTTGGTTTCAAGGTCAATGAGACAAAGCTTATCGATTAAGGATTGAAAGTTCCCTCTTATTGCCTCAAGTCTATGAATCCCTCCTCTTTTCTCTTCTATATTGGAGATCATATTGAAATCCCTGCCCAGTATCCATCTACGATCGTTGGTGAGGGTGGCAATCCAATCCAAATTATGAATGAAGGTTAGCTTTTCCTTATAAGTAGCGAGGCCATAGACATTTGTAATGAAGCATATCCTATTGGAGCCAATGAGCATGTATTTTGTCAAGATTGTCCATCTAGTAGTGAAGAAGTTCTCCATGAGCACAGACCTTGGGTTCCATAGGATGGCCAAACCATCGGCCATGCCTATTTCATCAATGCTCATCATTTTCCCTTGCTTCCAACAACAAGAAAGAATTTGATATGTTTCTTCACCTGCACATTTCGTTTCGTGTAGAAACAGGATGTCAGGTTGTTCTATTATGATACAATCTCGTAGAAGCCTTTGCTTGCTACGACCATTGAGTCCCCAGATATTCCAAGATATGAGATTCATGATGAGGATGGAGAGGGGAGAGGGGGAAAGATGTCAAAGATAAGGTGTATCTGAACTGAGTTTACCATGAAATGACCAATCTCCTATATGAGCTTCTGGGTGGATTTTCGACCTCTTTTCTTTTTGTCCTTCTGAGGCTTTTGTTGATCTTCTGGTTGATTTCGCTGGATGCCCAAGCCCGAACAGGATATAGCCATAGAACCCACTAAGGATTTGAGGAAAACCTTATGAACTTTGTGTAGTTGATCTGGAGGGATGGTGTATAGCTGTTGTTTGCGATAAGATTGTTCTATATGTACCAACTCCATTCCTGCGAGATCATGTTTGTCTAGGTCCATTTCAACGTCTCCTTCTTCAAGGTCAGATGCTTCACCATCCATAATGTGGGAAGGGGAGATGGGATGGATCTATTCCAAGACAGGGGTGTTCGTCATTTTTCCCTTTGTAATGACTTGGATTGTAGCTTCATGAGGAGGGATTTGCAGTTCATCCATGTCCTCTAGAATTTGTTGAAGGACATCGAAAGAGTTGCTTGAGGGAGGTTCCTTAGTTGAATTTGTCACTGTTTTCCTAGTTACTTGACCACGTATTCTAGCTAAATGAATGAATCTGTCTTTTGATTTTACTTGCTTCAGGGTTTTCGATCTTGCTTGATGTGTTAAGAGGACAATCTCTGAAAAGATGTCCATGTTCGTGACATTTTCTATAGAAAAAAGGTATGTGCTCATAATCATTAGTTTGAGACCAGTCCTCATCTTGATATTCAAGGGAAATGGAGCATAGGAGGGGCTTTGAAGTATTAAGATAAACACAAATGCGAGCATATGAGGTGTACCTTCTCTGCTTAGTTGCCTCTGAGTATTTAACATAGACCCCGATGGTATTTCCAATGCCACCCATGATCTCTTCTAACCAGAACTCACGTAGCAAGGAATATAAATGGATCCAGACCGGTGCATGAGCAAAGTCTTCTATTTTAGGGTTTAACTTCTCCATCCAGAAGCACGGAAAGAGGTCAGTTGAGTTGAAGAAATATGGTCCCCCATCAAAGATGTGGTTTCGATCTTCCAGGTTGTGAAAGATGATGGTAAAGAAACCCTTGGATGCTAATTATAGGTCATAATGTCCTTTGGGTTTCCACCATTGGTGTATCCATTTGACGAGCTCGTGTTTGGATGGCCATAGGCCTAAGCATTTGCCTACTAGAGAATAATCCCTCATGTATTTTTTATGTTCTTTGATTCTGGGTGTGATGATCACATATTTCGGTGCTAGTGGTGCCTGAGGAATGCATTTCTCGAGTTTCCAAGGATGCATCATCTTTGCCTGAGTTGGTCCTATATCAATCTTCATTTATTTGCCTTTAGTTGTGCCTTCAAAGAAAAACTGAGAGAAAATATCAGGGGGTGGTCCAAAGGACGACCAACGAAATCCTTCGCTTAAGTTTTCTTGTGCCACAACTTGGCTGTATGAGGCACCTCATGGCCCCCCTTCGTTTGGAATCATGGTTTGCCCCGCCCGGGGCGAATGAGTGCAACAAAGAGCCAAGTAGAATTCCTAGTCGTTAAAAATAAAATATATTGTTATAATAAACTTACATTTCATTCCCGTTCTTATCTATATATGTTTGAATCTTAAAGAGAAAATCAGATTTTTCAGCTTATTATACTCAGGTTTCTAAATATTTTTTCCATGTAGTCAATGAAATGGATTTTTTCTATGATGTTGGAATTCATATATGGTTACTTCTCTCATGGTATTTGTTTCTAACTACTAGATTCATTCTTCAGAATGCCCAACATGTTTTCATTATGAAATCTATGGTTTTCCAACACTATCATCCTCTTGGATGCCTCAAATATACTTTTCTTCTTTACAATCTTTTGAATCTTTCACTTGCAAATCTATGTGTTGTAGTTAGGTATAAAGGTTCCCAATGGGAAATCCTTCCACGCGTTTTTTTGTTTTGTTTTTTTTTTCATATAACCATGCATGGGAAACCCCCAGAGACTCCACTGTCATCGATGGGTGGTAAGCAAGATAAACCATCGGCCCTATTTATGGAGCCTAACCCTAAGGGGATTAAGATATTTAAACCCATGAGTTCCCCTACTTCAAGGTGAGAGATCTCACATATGGCTTATGGCCACTTGATCTATCCCTTAAAGCGTTAAAAATTGAAGGACATGTGGTGGGGATTTAATCCACTTAAGTGTACATGATTCATGAGATCATTTAATACAATCTCTCTAAGTGCAACCACAAATTTTAACTGCTACCTCAAGGTGATCCCATGGATCCAAGAATATCCCTCATAGGAATTGAAACTTGCCCACTAATGAAAAACTCCTTGCTCCTCACCAAGGGATCCAACCCCTTTGGGAATTTTAGTTTGAAGGACATGGGTGTGGGATTTGATCCATTTATGTACGCATGGGTCATGAGATCATTTAATATAATCTCTTTGGGCATAGCCACATGTTCAACCACTACCTTAAGGTGACCCTATGGCTCTAAGAAAATCCCTCATGGGAATTGAATCTTTCCCACGAGCAAAAAACACCTTGCTCCTCACCAATGGATTTAAATCATTAGGGAACCAAGTGTTTTTTTCCTTCGCCACTTGCCAATTTGTTATTCAT
Organism: Picea glauca; assembly: GCA_000966675.3. Lineage (NCBI taxonomy): Eukaryota > Viridiplantae > Streptophyta > Pinopsida > Pinales > Pinaceae > Picea > Picea glauca. The sequence goes on from JZKD02S0435091.1 coordinate 9,892, forward strand.
TCTTTCTTGGTTCCTATTTTCAAACTAATACATCAAATAACTACATTTTTTTAACTTTTTAAACTTCATTGTAACTTTAGAATATGTGAGCTTAATTGAAATCCATCATGCAAATTCACAACATAGAGAAAAGTTGTTGTTGAGGTCACAATGGGAAAAAACATTTCTAATAAATGAGGGTTACAATTTTTGGTCCAAGAGCCAACTTAGGGCCTAGAACATGGAGGTTTTTACCTCCATTGGATGCTCGAAATAGATCCCATCAAGGGAACATCTCAAGGAACAACATCCCAAATGGTTTAATTGTCAAGTAAGACTTCTCCCCTAGAAAAATGACAAATAAATAAACCAACTTGTGTTTTAGGTGAAGAAGGACCAACTAATGTCAAGAATTTTTATATCTCTTGGCAACTCCATTTTTGGGGACTCCACATTCATTGAACCTGGTTTTCTTGAAGATGAATTATGACATTTTTTCTTTGCTCAAGCTGTTAGATCCATTTGAAGAATGGTGTAATGAGACAATTTCTCTAATCCATTTTCTCCAAGAAGGGATCAAGGAGGTTGAAATAAATCAACAATGTGAAGGGATCAAGAGACATATCTTATTCCTCAAGAAAGAGCCTGAAGAAATTAAACAAAATCAAAATTTTGTTGGAGCCTTTTGTCTTCCTAAAGAAAATAATACTTTGGAAAGGGGTTTTGTAGGTTATCAAGAATGCTTCTTTATTGAACCTTATCATAAAGAAAAATTAATAATTGTACAAGAATCTCAACAAAGAGGAGATGTGGATTGTTATAAAGACCACGAGGATGCCCTCTTTGAATTTTCCCCATGGTACTTAAAAACCATCTCTGAGAATATGATGACTAGAATCCAGAGTAGATATGAGCTAACAACTATGCATGGCATAGTTGAATAAGGAGAACACACTTCTCTAGGTGTCACTTCTTCTCCTACTTCTCCATGATGAAGGTGTTGATGCACAAGGAAAAATTCTACAAGAAGAAATGCACAATGAAAAGATTGATGCTTAGGTATAATCTCATGGCATTGCAACACCCTAGACTTCTTCTTTTGAAAGAATCTAGTATGTAAGGCTGATTTCAAATTTGAGAATAGTAATGTTTATTTCCTCTCTTCCACTTCACAATTTATCAGGCCTTTAGAAGGATTGGGTAAATATAGAAATAAAGAGAAAATATAGCATGATGTTTCAAAATCTATTGTTGATAGCCCTTCAAAATGCATGAAAAAAATTTAATGACATAAATATGGATTATGTTGAAGATGAAACGAGACAAAAACAAAAATATAGCAGAGAACACAAAAATACAGTGAAACCCAACTTCTATTAATGGATAAGATAGAAAAACAATGTAGAACACAAATTGGCAGAATGGGGTAGCTTATCTCTGAAAAGAAAGAGATGTTGGTTATGCTTAATTCGCAAAAAGATTTACATCACACTCCATTGCATGCTTAAAGGGCCTCCTTCACCTCAATTATATATGAAAGAGTGAGAGGAGAACAATTCCCATTATGCATGTGGGATAAATTGGACTAAGTTTATAAAATTCCATAAGCATGTAAAACACTAGGACTTTCTAAGTGGTCACCCATCCCAGTACTACTCTAGCCTGAGCACGATTAACTGCAAAGTTCTAATGGAATCCGATACATTAATGCTATGTTGCAGGAATGTACATAAAAATGCTTGGAAATTATTACATGATCTCTGTAATTAACAAATGAAGATGACATAACATTCCATTCCCCATCATAAGGGTGAATATCATGGTTTATCAAAGCCATAGGCTCAAAATGTTGATTCAGTGGAAAAGGTGGATGGCCACTGAGATCCACCTGGATCATTCCTCCCCCCTTAGGAAGCAATGGTCCCCATTGTGTCAAGTTCCCTCAGGAGATCGGGAAAATTATGTTGAATCTGAACCTTGGTGAGCCACTTGTATTGTTGAAGTAGATGTCCTACTTGTACTTTTCACGTGGAAGGATATCATGAACCTATTAGAGGTGTTGGATCCATTCAATAGATCTAGTTGTATGATCTACCTTGGTTTGAGTGTGGGAGGACTCTGTCAATGAAGATGCAACAAGAAGAGCTATGTCAATGGGGGATACTGGTGGGAACCCCAAGCACACTTGAAAAGTTCTGTGGTCAATAGAGATATGTTGAATATATGGAAGAATCTCCTTTTGTTCGTGCTCCTCTACAATCTTGTCAACCTGCTTATGTTGGATAGAAAAGTCTTGGTTTGAGGCTATAGTGGTCGCAATGTCCTTATGTTCACCTTCTGACTGGATCGTGAAGAGGATAAAATTTGTTGTATGAGATATTACTTTGCGGCATTGTTTTTCCAAGATAGTAGTAGGAACTACCTCTGGTACCCTGTAGAGCTAACATCCTACACTAACAATGACATTGTGAGGCCGAGACTCATAGATAACATGTTGTTTCCACATATATAGTTGTCCTAAAATAACATCATAGACTTCAAGTGGGGAAACATCACACATTACCTCATCCTTGAAGGGCTTGATGCCATAGGACAGGTGGCATTGTTGTTTGACGTGGATGTTTTGCCCTCGACTCAACCATCCGATGGTGTATGGTTGGGGGTGTGGCATATTTTGCAGCTTCAATCTCTTGGAAACCTTGGATGATATTAGGTTATTCTGACTCCCACTGTCAACAATGAAATGAAGTGGAGTCCCATTTACCCACATCTATGAGTGCAAGAGGCGCTCCCCCTCCTCAAGATCTTTTGGTTCTTTTGGTTGTATTGTTGTGGTCGTGATGGTAGAAATGGGTTTTACATCAATGATTTGTTTCCCTTTTTTTTTCTCTTAATCAAATTCTGAGTCAGGTTCTGATTCTTTTTCTTTGAGCTCGACCACCAATGACTATTTCGAGCGACATTCATTGGTGTTGTGCCAAGGGATTTTGTGGAACTCATACCAATTTTCGGTGTCTTTATTAAACTTCTTGTTACCCTTATTTGCCTGCATCTTGGACTGGCTCTCTTGAGGTTGGCCTTCCTTGATGATCTATCCTTTGTTCTGTGTGCTAAGGTTTCCTTTTCCATGATTTTTTTGTGGTGTATTTTCAAACCCAAACTCCTGCTTACTCCACTGCTTGAATTTATGCTTGATTTTGACTACATATCGATAAACAACTCCCAATGAGGAGATGTCCAATAAATCCATCTTTGTTTGGGTGTACATGTGCAGACCACTGCAGTACTGCAAAACCAAGTGTCGCTCAAATTCTTTGATACCCAGCTTTGAGCGCAAGTTATGAAAGATGTTATTGTACTCCAACACCATCTGGTCTCTTTTCTAATGCAGAGTCGTCCATCTTATGTATTGGTCATCATAGTTTCCAATAGAGAAGAACTCCTCTTTTATGGAATATACAAAGGCCTCCCAAGTGTTTTCATTACCGAATGGTATAGATTCATCTGTGGTGTACCTCTCCCAATAACCTTCCCACCAAGCTCTGACATGCAGAAGGGATTTAAGGAGTGCAAACGTGATCTTAAAATTTTGGACAAAGTAATAACCTTCTAGTAGATTCAACCATTTTTCTAAAGAATTTGCATCTTTCTAGCCTTCAAATAAGGGGATATCAAAATTGACTTGTACCTTGAAGGGTGTCACACCTCCGAAATGGTTGCTTGTCGAGGATGCCTCAATCGTCGCCATTAGTATTCTTCGAAGGATTTGAGAAAATTTGTCCATCATCTTGTTCCTATGTCACACAAGGTCTTCCTCAAGAAATGTCTTGAAAGGATCTCCTGCTCTATTATCTCTCTTTTCTTCCACAATGGGAGATTGATTGGGCTGGCGAGAGAGGTTATCCTCAAGTGAAACTAGCTTGAGACCCAACTCTCTATACCCTGACCTCGTCGAGGACCTTCTCTAAGAAATGATAAGGAACAGACTGGTCTGATACCACTGATCCAGATTATGTGAGGATGAAACGAGACAAAAACAGAAATATAGTAGAGAACACAGAAACACAATGAAACCCAACTTCTATTAATAAATAAGATAGAAAAACAATTTAGAAGAAAAACTGGCAGAATGGGGTAGCTTATCTCTGAAAAGAAAGAAATGTTGGATAAGTTTCTTTCGCAACAATATTTACATCACAATCCATTGCATGCTTAAAGGGCCTCCTTCACCTCAATTATATATGAGAGAGTGAGAGGAGAACAATTCCCATGATGCATGCGGGATAAATTGGAATAATTTTATAAAATGCCATAGGCATGTAAAACACTAGGAATTTTCGGGTGGTCACCCATCCCAGTACTACTCTAGCCTAAGCATGCTTAACTATGGAGTTCTAATGGGATCCGGTGCATTAACGCTATGTTGTAGTCATGTACATAAAACCACTTGGAAATCATTACATGATGTTTGTAATTAACAAATTAAGATGGCATTACATTCCATTCCCCATAAAAAGGGTGAATATCATGGTTTACCAAAACCATAGGCTCAAAATGTTGATTCAGTGGAAAAGGTGGACGGTCGAGATCCACTCAGACTAGACATAGGCATTGTTGAACAAGAGCATTAAGGACACCTTTGAACCCATGCATTATCATTCCTCTAAGTGTTTAATTTATGGTGATGATGAGCCCATATATGATACTCATCAAGGAGGACTCCACAAATTTGGGGGAAAAAATTCAATGTGCAAACCTCATCAATCCTTGTACTAGTTTTGAATATGAAGATGAGAGTTTAGCCTTGTTCCTCCAAGAAAATAACACACTTGCAATAGTAAAAGAACAACAATTTCAAATTTGAATTTTTAGTAGCATACTACAGATGATGTTATCATTTGTAAGATGAAAAAGTAAGAAGGGGAGGTTTATGGTGAAACTCAAGGAAACAACTTTCTTTTTGTGACAAAAGATGAAAAAGAAACATGGCCCTTCATTGCAAGTGATTACACTTGATTTTTAATACCCGCCAAGCAGTGATAAGCATGCTAATGAAAAATTGGCTAATTAAGGAGTATGTAAGAGCATTGAAAGGTTTTCTTTAGATGAAAATGTGATGAAGAATGGCATGAGGAATTTGGTGAATTTTTGTATTCAAAAGTACAAATATGTGAGGATGGTCTAGTGTATGATGTATGTTTGAAATTTTTAGAGCTAAAAAGAGGGACATGTATCAGAAGTCAAGAAAGGGAAAAAGAAGCCATCGTCATTTACAAAAAACATAATGCTTATGATTTTTGGACTGGCATCAAAGGAAAGGAATAGATGACCATCATCTATGAGAAACAAGTCATGCTTAGGGAAGGAGTAAGGGTTTTTATCCCCGTTGTTTTGTATATGCCATATCCTTATATTCATGTAGAACACATGAAGTCATAGTTGGAATCAATCCTACTTAAGGTATCAAATACTTTCAAACCTTTTGGAGTTGTACTCACAGGGTGTAGATTGGGGTTGTGTTTCCACCCATTCTCACAATGATCCACGACTTTGCTTCCCATGTCAATCAAATGCATTCATGAGGCCTACTCATCGAACAAACTACATGCCCAGTTAAGTTGGTAGTGGCATTTTCCTAGCCATTGTGTTTTTCCCAATTAGCTTAAGTATGTAGGACTTCCTTGTCTCATGTATATTAGATTTTAGTTTCAATTTACCTTGAAGTTTTGTTTATAAGGTCTCTTGTTTTGTTCTTACTTTACCAACTTTCAAAAAATACGTAAAAATCCTATGTTAGCAAAGTATTTTCCATAAAACAAAGGAGTGCATAGATTTTCGGCATGAGAAAGGCCTTATATACCATCATATAGTTGGGCATAGTCAGTTTTCACCTAGCATTAGCATTGATGCACATTTTCCTAAAATTGAAAAAAAGTGGCAAAACATCATGGTGAGCATTTTGGTAGGCCTATTTATTCCACCTAAATACCTTCAAGAGGAATTTGAACATGAAATAGGGTTCTCTATATAAAATATTACAAACTTGTAGTATTGGTTGATTTGCATCTAGCAACAATAACCTTGGGTTCCTAGCATGAGATACTATAGACATCCACCTTTAGATCTCACTGGGAGTACTTTTGTAAAACTTGGCATGTGCACTTTAGAACTAGATCAACACACTTAATATCCATTGTTTGACTCCATAGCCCAACAAAATAAAGCATTGCTTTTTTTAAATTCGGAAATATGTGGTTCTTATTAGCCTCATAGGGAGGTTATGTCCCCTATTAGGAGCCACATGTTGTCACCAAAAAATTATTACTTACAATAACTTGGTTTTGTCCCATGGGGCCCACTTTGGGTTGTGTATATATGAAAAGGCATATTTGAACTATTGAAGGGGATTTAATTTGTCTATTGGGATTGATAAAAACCATGGTGTTGATGGAATCCAATCCCAAGCTCAGGAAGTGTGAAAACGTTGTTATTAAAAATCCCATCAAAATTCCTAAGTTCTCATTTTATGAAAAAATAAATACCAAGGAAGTAGTGAAAGAGGTCTTACACTTACTTACTTTCCATCCATGCAATATGAGAAGGAAGGTTTTAAGGGGGTTGAAGGGAAGTTAGGGTTGTTTTGGGTTGTTTGCTAGTCTTGGGAATATGTTATGAGAGAGAGGAGGAAGAATTATACCAGATAGTAGGAGAGCGATGATGATATCATAGTTGTTTCAAGGGGGAGAACAAGAGTTGTAAAGGCAATCCTTGTGCAGTTACAAAATACCCAAATGGAGAAATTGCATATAATTTTGATTCTAAGTTTATTATGCACATAATATGACGTAATCAAATTCAAGCTTCATATACCAAAAGTGTGTTGTGATTAGCACTAGAAATCCAAGAAAGATAGTTTAAATGGTGGAGTAGGCCATTTACATGAAAATTTTAACTATTTTTTCCTCTCATAGTGGGTCACTATTTCAAATTATGTTTCAAATTATTGAATATCATGGTAAAGACAACCTACTAACCATTCAATCATGGACAAAGGTGGAACATATATGTAAGAAAAAATTTGTTACAATTTTTCTAACCGGGTAGATTTCTCTTCAACCATAGCATCACTTAATGAACCATCAAAAGAAAAAACTAAGTTTGAGGATAAGGATGACATGTATTCATTTTCATAGACTAAGATGGTCTACAACTGGATGAAAGTATAACGATAGTTTTTTTGGCCTCCACTTCCTTTGGATTCCAACCACAAAATTTGCCAAGCATAGTCAATTGTTATTGTCCATGGGACTACTCCATGGTTGAAATTTCATGGACTTAACTCACCCATAGCCTCCAAAATTCACAAACGAATTTTCCAATGTTCCTATAGTTTTCAATTTTTTGAATTAAAAGAATATTAATAAACTAGTAAAATCAAAGTAATCTTGAAAAGGAAGTTGTCTAGGATATTGAGCTTGAGTCCTAATCATATGATTATGAATGAAATTTTCAAACCAATCTTCCTAAAAGAGTCACCAAAAATATGTTAACATCCAAAGATGGTTCAATAAACGCTTTGAACACCCTTGTGGGAAAAAAGGGAAAATCAAAATTGAACCAACATTTTTATGACCCATTGGAATTTGTTGAGTGTACTCATTGGTGGACTTATAACTTGAATCCATTCCCAACTAGATTTAAGAGGTACTTAGTTATGTTTTTTAATGTTATATGTATTGTATTTTTTTATGGAAAGTGGTGTTGGTTTTTGTTTTTCTAGGTTACAAAGCCCAGGGAAAACCCCCAAGTACTTCCCCTCATTTAGAGGATGGTACCTAGGGTAAACCATAGAATATTTAGG